>JABSTT010002228.1:0-47921 GCA_013339685.2 Hyalomma asiaticum | reverse complement strand
ATATAAGAACATCGGTCCTCCAGGTTACACCTATGGTTAAATTACAAAATACAGCAAGTTGTAGAGAAGTGGTGGTCGTACATTAAGCTCTTACCTAGACAGTCGTGGCAGCGGTGGGTTTTGCAAGCGTTTCATAAGGTTGCTAATGACTGATGGAGCCGACCAACTCTAGGATTGCGCAAGCTAAGTCTGTTGGAACAACGAAGAGAATACGCGAGCCAGGCGGGTTGAACTAGGGCCCTATACTAACATTTGGAATGAATTGATAATAAACCGGTGAAGTGAGCGAAAAGCGAGATATATAGTGTGGATAGAGCCCGAGAGTAGTAAACTGTATGATTAAGCACAAGTGAAAAAGCTACACGAAGCCAATAAATATCTTAAACCAACACCTATAGGCATACGCATGTTGTGGAAGCTGCAGTAAAACCACTAGATTGAGAAGACAGCGTCCATAAGTTGTGGGGTCTCGTAATGTTCGCCAAGCTCTCGGAACACACGGACAGTCACGCCATCGGGCAACCAAACGCGTGTACGTTTATTACTGCTTTTACAAACGACCATATCGCCAGCCGAATCTAATACATCATTGGTGATACGCTAAGTAACGTTATACAATGCCAATACAATACATACAACAAAATACAACACACACACACAGTACATCAAATGCAGCGTCGCCGACGTCCGACTCACCACGAGGGCCCAAGCGCCCAACCCGCGGAGATGTATACGCATAAAAAGAAAGGACAAAGAAAACCTCTCCTGAAAAGCGAGATACGAAGAAAATACATGCAACTTTTCAAGCACTGGTATGCGCAAATCACTGCGCAGCAATAGATGCTATATGACTCTGCAGTGTTGAACACATTGTTGTAATGCTCGCGAAGCTGGCCATTCACCACGTCTTCCCGTCTTGCCAACGTAACTTCTTACACAGGTCAGTGAGGCTGAATACACCACCTTTTCTGCACAAGGGCCGAAAGGTAACGTGCGTTTCACAGGGCCCCCGGTGGTCGAAATTTCAGGAACCCTCCAATACGGCGTCTGTCATAGCTAAATAAAACCCAGAAAGTATGATTATTATGAAACATTTTTGACCAGGCCATTGTGGTTACATGCGTGCTCCATATAGGCGAATAGACATATAACTGAAGCGATTGAAGCGGTCTTCAAGTAACTCAAGGATAGCGCACAAATAAATGCGTTAAATTTTTTACCTCTTATTTATTGAAATTCGCCGTTTCACTTAACAATTTTGCATTTGAATGGTCCAACTATAAAAGGATACACCTCTGAAAAAAAAACAGCAGTTAGCACCCAGAGAGGTGCCGCACTCGGTCGACGTTACTGCGCCAGCCAATTGCAGAAGCAGACAGAACCAGCTATACGCGACGAAACCTTATCCAAATGGCGTCGTTGTTCATGTTGGCGTCAGTTCAATAAAGAATTGACCTTTTCACGCTCCACTGTAACTGACGAATGAAAACACGTAAATATAGTCATTATATTACTACTGCTGCAGTTACCTGTTTATTTTGGCTATGCACAAGCTGTTCGAAGTTGGATTATTTGCAGCCTCGTGGAGGAACAGCGGCGGGAGGTTATGAGGCCGCGGGACCACTTTCACTGCAGACATGAGTTGTACCCGACTATACTAGATGCAACTTCTTGGTACAAGTAAGGGAAATAGTTTTGCGCTGAAGAACAGCAGTGCTGCTGAACAAGTGTACCCGTTCAGATGATGGAAGGCATTGGTTGTACCTCGATCGTTCTCTTTTGTTCGCTCGCACTCCTTGCCCTCCCCTAATCTGAAAACAATATCCTGTACACAAAGCAAGCACAGAATGGAACAAAAAGAAAGGCATGGAAGATGGCCAGTGCTTATACCTAGAGCCCCTCTTAGGGATTTCTTAGAACTACTGGCTCTCATATGTTGGGGAATCAAGGGAAGGAAGGAAGGAGGGGGGTGGTGCGTCCCTTGGAGAAAGGAAGGCAGTGTTGTGCAGTGAGGAGGAAAAAAGGGAGATGGTGCAAAGGAGTGCAACACTGGTGTTAGTCCGTTTGAACGTTCTGGCACTGCTAGGGATGGGTCACCCTCCTTCTAAAAATGTACAAGATAGCTGCATTGTTCTCTTCTTTCTAAGAACTACCCACCCCTCTCCCTCACCCCCAATTTGTCATGAGGGCTTCGAATTTTTACAACCATTTCGTGACAAGCATGATAAAAAAGTCCGCATACAACCCCTAACCATGTGATCACTCCGGAAGCAATCTATCAAACATCATGTACGTCTGCCTACATATTGCTATCTGGTGTTAGCGCGTGGGGATGGACACAGAGAAGTTGACAAGGAAGTAGTTCGAGCTGCCCCGCGTCTGAGCTGTACGAGCCGGCCTTCTATATATTAAACCTCACTTTCTCATCTCACTGCGGGACAATAATTACCCGCTTAGATGCTAATCGATGTCAGGGGTGATACTTTCCTTAAGTACGGCACCGGCTTTGCCAGGGCCCACAGAGGGGAGAAGAGGAAAGAGGGAGTCAGACCTGTTCAAACATTTCCACACCTTGCATGTGCATATATACACGCAAATACCCACTCATACTGTACCATACGCAAAAGTGGTCCGCCACCCACTCCAATTAAGCAAACAGATATAGCTTTCATATGCCTGTCGGTATGCTTGCTGGTCCATCCCGCTCGCTTCTTTCTATTGACGTTGCACCACCAGACATAAGCGACTGATATACTTGCGTCAATATAGAAAAAAAAAAAGAAAGTGGACATGTGCGGGTCATGTGTAATGCGAATAGACAGATATCGAACAGTGAAAAGAACAGAACGGATACCAACGCAGCAGATCGAGCAGGCCAAATGCAAAATGGGGAGACGAAATGTCAGTATTTCGTCTCCCGACCGTGATGATACTGTGAGATACTTAACTGACTCGAAATAAGGAGGTACAGCACGAGATTTAGGGTTCCTTCTTTCAGTTCACTGAAGCCACTGCCCCAATTGGCCAGCTTCTTTTCAGAGATTGAGGGCGAAGAGGGGAGATTGCTCACTGTCCGAGTGCGCAGGTGGCACCGCGGACTCCCCGGTGCTCCTTCGCCGTCAGCTTGACGGAGGGGCCATCTGGTCTTCAGGGGTTTTTCCAAGAGTTTGTCCTTTCGTGTTTTATTACAGATGTCTTTCATAGAGAGGCTCATCGTACAACCCTACGCACATGGTAGCGCCTTCGGTAGGAGGACGTTTTGCAGCAGTACTCAGCACAATGAATATAAATAATGACAGCTACAGTAATAATTGCTAGGGTTTTACGTTCCGAAACCACGAAGCGGAGGGCTCCTGCAATAGCGATGGCTTGGAATTCTTTAACGTGCGCTGACGTTGCACAGTACACACGGGATTCACATTTCGCCTCGTATGAAGTGCAGCAGCCGGGGCTCGGATTCGATCCCGCGACCTTCAGGTCAGCAGCTGAGCGCCATAGCCTACCACCGTGACGGGGCAGATCACACAGCGACCCACAGGGGAGGAGTGTATAACGTGACAATGGCGTTCCATGCGGTTTGAACTAACATGCAGCTCATGGCGACGTGCCTCTTACATATAGTTAGTGCGTGCTATTGCAAGCGTGGCTGATCATGGGGAGGCATCATTTATGCAGTATATTACATCTATAAGTGTACCTGTTTAGTCGTGACTGCTTCATTTCTTGTCCACTTTAGTGTGAGAACTATTTCAGTGTTTTCATCTCCTGCGGTGTAGACAAGTTTTCTCATGTCCAGATAATAATCCACGATCAGCATGTGAATTATTATCATAGCAGTTTTCTTCCGAGCTTGTCCATGGAAAGGGGCATATTTTGGATGCCCCTTTCCATGGAGTTAGTGGTACCAACTTGGTGGTACCACCAAGCTGATACGTTACCAACTTGATACGATACACCAAGTTGATACGTTACCAACTTGGTGGTAATTATGCCCCTCTTTCAAACCCACACAGGTTTGGATCTAAAGCTCGCGATTGGTCCCCCGCCAGCAGACTTCGAATGCACGACTAGAAAATGCGCTATTTAAGGGCCAAGTAGCACTACGGAAAGCACTTATCGCGTCGTTGTATAGTACAAGCGAACTGCTGCAACGGGTCCGTGGAATCTGACCAGTGTTCCTTGAAGTACAGACGCCAAAGGTAACGCAGTAGAAGTACGTCACCAAGGAGGGGCCGGCGGATGACTACGTTCTACCCAGGGAAAACCAGCAGATTGATAAGGTTACTGCTGCAAGGTCGCGGCCTAGCACCTTGTTACTTTTTTACGTACTACCTATATTCGCTGTTTGGTAGGGCTATAAAAATGCATGCAGTGTGACAGGAAGTAAGTGGAAAATAATGAAAAATAGTTGAGAAATATCCACGATCACAACTGTGTCGCGCAAGCCATTCGCTGCCGTACGACGTCTGCAGTCCTCCTTTAATGCAAAGCCAACCTCATGGAGATGTGAGAATCTCGCCAATCAGTACCAGGTACTTCGTGCAAGTATTTAAATCTACTATGTTCTCTTCGTAATATCGCATAAACTGCCTCTTGGTAAGACGCAGTTCTGAAGTGTCATTAAGAAGTCTTCATGCCTTGCACGTATGTCTCTCAAACGTCCTGTACTGATCTCGTAAATTGTTTCCTCCACAAGGTGCTGAGATGTCGAGGTAACAACCTCTACGACGTGAGAAAGTCGTCAGACAAGACCTGGCTGGCCATCAAGGCGGACACCTTAAGAAGGACCGCCTGGATCAGGCGAGGTGAGTGGCTTTTGTTCCAATTAGTACTGATATATACGCGATTGCTTTGTGTATGTACTGACGTGCTCAAACATAAGTTGTTGTTCTGGCGTTACCGCACTCACTATACCAACGGAGTCCTTGTTTTGCAGGCGAATTTCTCGTCGTCCAGCCAACCAGGAAGGATCGCAGGTGACGGCCGAGATCCACCGCATTCTGTCCCCGTACCAGGTCAAGCACATTCGGGATCAGGGCATGTGGTAAGTGCTCTTTGATTTCTGTACGCTGTATGCGTTATTCAGTATACTTCGGAATACTTGCGCCGTTCGAGACTTGTTTAGAGGCAGCCGTCACCAATGCAGTAAATAGCACACGTGACCGTACTTGTTCTGATCGGATGCGTCGTTTTCTCAAAAACTGTTGCGGCTGTTAGTAAAGCTGACCTCTTATATGGAAATGTATTGGCTGATATTTCGGGGCATGTTATAGTGATTCTATTTTTCCGTTTATAATTCGCAGGTCACAAGCCTTCGCAATGGAGGACGACTAAGGTGTCTGCGCCAAAGACAAGGACAGTGACGACGAGGACCTTTTCATCTACACAAACCGTCCCACTGTTGAAGACTTCAACGACCGATCAACAGAAAGCTACACCTCATCTGAAAGCGAAGATCAAAAAGTAGTGTAGAGGATCTGAAAATAGAGCGTCCTTGCTATTTCACTTTCTAAATCCGGCTTTGTCCGTTCTGTTATTGGATCTGAGTGATACATATACCTCGAGACACATTGATTGATTTGTGGGGTTTAACGTCCCAAAACCAGTTCTGATTATGAGAGACGCCGTAGTGGAGGGCTCCGGAAATTTCGACCACCTGGGGTTCTTTAACGTGCACTGACATCGCACAGCACACGGGCCTCAACATTTCGCCTCCATCGAAATGCAGCCGCCGCGGCCGGGATTCGATCCCGCGACCTTCGGATCTGCAGCCGAGTGCCATAACCACTAGACCACCGTGGCGGGGCACCTCGAGACACATGCATGAACCAAAGTGTGCATGTTGCTGTGGAGAACCTTGATAGGACTAAGTTCAGCGGTCGCTCAGTGCGTGGGGTGGAATAGCCTGGGATATATAGTGGTCATTGGTACGTGGCGCCTGACAGTCTCTTCCTTCTTTCTGTCTCTTTTCAGTTATGGCTACGCGCCAGAAATCAGTACAGATATTATGCGGTGGTTAACGTACTACTGTCCTCCCCAAGGTTGTCCCTGTACTTCTTGCACTCGTTATTTTTCAAAAAACACCGTGTTTTTTTCTTCTGCAGTATAGCCTGGCTCCTTTTCCGCATGATAGTTCATGAGCAACCACGATGATATAATTACCTTCGGCATATTCATTTGTGCATTGCATGGACAATTGGCATATTTTGTCCATAACACTGTCCTCGCCTCCTTTTTTATTGTGGTGATTCGACTGACGTGGTAAAGGTAATGTGACATAAACGCTGTATTTTTAGACAGTGCCGAAAAACGGCGGAATCACAGTTCTATAAAAATATGTACAAGCAAGAGGTCGTAGCAACGTTATTTTTTTTTAGAAATTGTATGTGAGCTGCAATGGACCTCTTTCAGGTTGATGTCTGCGCAAAAGGACAGAAAGTTGAGCGAGTTGGTAACAGTCCATAATCAAAAGAAGAGGCGTGCAGGACACGGACACAAGGAGAGCAGTGAACAACACGAACGCCGACTAACAACTGAAGCACTGCACAGAGGCGAAAAAGAAGACACACAGCTTATCTGCGCATGCTCGGAATGGTAGCGCCACCTGTCAATCGGTTACACGTGCCGGTCTTCGCGATAGACAACTCCTAAGGCTTTCTATCTCCTCTCTGTTTAAGCTAATCGACGGCTGACTCACGCATGCACTTCCACTAATGCTGATATGCCAGGCGTCAACCAATAAACGCTTATCTTCGTTCTTATGCCTGTACAGGATCTCGGTTTTGTCTAACTCGGGCATGCAGCTACAGACCTGGCAGTGCAAGGATAGATTGGACGGCGTCCACCTGATAGTTGTTGTTAGTCGGCGTTCGTGTTGTTCAATGCTCTCCTTGTGTCCGTGTCCTGCACGCCTCTTCTTTTGATTATGATGTCTGCGCATGCATGCCGAGGTGTGACGAAAGGCACGCCATGATTTTTGAGGGTCAGCGTTCAGCGAGGCAGGTGACACGTGGTGTGCTGTCCTCTAAAGGTGTAAGTGCACTGCCATGCCACCGAGATGGTCTCCTGCTGCGTGGTTGAGGATTGTGGGAACACGGACCTCAATTTTCAGTTCAGTGACAGCCACTGGCGTCGTTTTTTCCTACGTGAATAAGGTCTGTTCTTTCTTTCTGTTGCTTATTCGCATAGATGTACGCGTAGTCATCAAAGGCGATATTATCTACGTCGTCATCTGATTACGTTTAGGTGGACCTATTTCCTAACTACTTGTGTCCGTGTCTACTTTTGTTTGAAGAACACTCTCGCACAGACCCAATACTTCCTCTTACCACACATACACCCAGCAGAAGCGCAGCCAAATTGAACGTTATGGCGGCAAGTCGTCACTGAGCTTATAAACTGTTTCCTCTACCAGATGCTGAGATGTCTAGGCAACAACCTCTACGACGTGCGAGAGTCGTCAGGCAAGACCTTCCTGGTCAGCACGGCGGCTACATTCAGGACGAACTCGTGGATCAGGTGATGTGAGTGTCTTTTGTTCCTATTAGTAGTGATATATACGCAACGCTGTTGTGTGTACGTACTGACCTTTTCAAACATGATTTGTTGTTCATGCATTACGGCATTCACCATACAAAGGGAGTCCTTGTTTTTAGGGCGACTTTCTCATCGTCCAGCCAACCAAGGAAAGATCGCCGGTGACGGCCGAGATCCACCGCATTCTGTCTCCGTACCAGGTCAAGCACATTCGGGATCAGGGCATGTGGTAAGTGCTCTTTGATTTCTGTACGCTGAATGCTTTCTTCAATATGCCTGGGAATACTTACGCCCTTCGACACTTTTTCAGAGGCAGCCGTCACTACTGCGGTAATATTAAACTGGATTGAGTTTTTTTTTTTTTTTGCCTGTTTAGAACAGAAAGGACGTAAAAGCGAAAGGCCAATGTGGCCTGACTAAGGCTTCTGCTCCTGCAACAGCTCGGCATGGAGGCCGTACGTAGAACACAAATCAGTACAAAATGTGCTGTGCAGATTCAACTGAAATAGTCGCAAAAAGAAAACTACATGTCTACACAAAAAACCTAAAAAGATACGACGAACTCTAAAAGAAACGTCATGTCTACAGAAAAAAATTAGAAAAATTTGACATAATTCAATTAAAGAACGTTTTTCCTTAGACAACTAAAACCTAGAATTGAGACAGAGGGATTGACAATACTGTATTGTTCCCTTAAAGAAAGCTTCATCTGCAGTTTCTTCTGTTGCAAATCCGCTTCTCTTCTGCCCTTGCAGCGGCCATTAGTCCCGACCCGTCGCCTCTGGAGTCGCCAAACAGCTGCTTGCCTTGCTGCAAAAACGCAAGACTTCATTTGACCGCACTCCGCTTCTTTAGGACAGACCTCCGTTACACACATCGGATAGAGACAGACGGCAGGTCCATCGTGCGTCGCCGCCCTTACCGCGTATCGCTAGCCGAACGGAAAGTAATCGAAGAAAACTCGCCGATATGCTGCAACGGAATATAAGACGCCCGTATACTAGCCCCTGTCATCCCCTGTCGTTTTGGTGAGGAAAAAAGACGGCTCTGTGCGATTTGCGTGTCTGCCGAGCACTCAACAAGATCACGCGCAAGGATGTATATCCTATGCCGCGCATTGACGAAGCCTTGTATTCTCTGCAGGGCGCAGAGTACTGCTCGAGTCTTGATTTACGTTCGCGCTATTGGCAGATTCCTATGCATGAGGACGACAAAGAAAAACAGTATTTTCAACACCAAATGGACTTTATAACGAGTTCAATATCGTGCCATTTGGCCTCTGGAATGCTCCCGCGACATTGAGCGCATGATCGACAACCGTTCTCCGAGGCCTGAAATGGCAGACTTTCTTGTGCTATTCGGACGACATTGTACTTTTCTCATCAATATCCTCGCAGCACTTACAACGTATTCATAAAGTTCTTACGTGCCTTGCCAACGCCGGTCTCCGGTTAACACCAGGAAGTGCCGCTTTGCGAGCAAGAGCATTAAGTGTTAGGCCACATTGTGAGCAAGGATGGCATTCGTCCCGACCCTGACAAGGTTTCGGCGGTTATGAACTTTCCCCGTCCCGAAAAGGCGAAAGAATTGCGTAGTTTTACAGCGTAAGCTGTTATGAGATCACAACAACGTTCGTTCTTGCGCCGTAGTTGTCCGCCGCCGCCGGTGTCCGTAACCACTATCGCTGCAAATTTTAGGAAAAATAGCCAGGACCGTCGAGTATTCCAACTTGTCCTCTACCTGGATTCGAACCCAGGCTCTTCTGCGTGGCAGTCGAGCGTTCTACCACTGAGCTACGCCTGTGGTTGAAATATCACCGCTAAAAGACCTAAACGGGTATAACGTCCGCCGTGGAATCGCATTAACAAACGTAATGTTACGTTTAAAATAGTAATACTCCGCTACACGGCGCGAAAATGGATTGTATAACGAGGTCGAGGAATCATTTGAAAGAACACATGGCTGCATGCTTTGTAGCTCTGAACCCATTACGGAGGCACTGGTAATTATGGCGTAGTGGGTACTTCCCTATTTGGCAAAATGATAAGTTATGGCGCAGGAGGTACCTACCACTTCTACTTGCACTAGTTTCCTCAAGCGTTTAAAGTGGCCTCTAAGAAAAGTAGCTCCTCCAGCTTACGCTGTCACTGTCCTGCTGTTCCGCGCAGGCCTGGCTCTTTCTTGGGCCTCACTTCCTACTTTCGCAGATTTATACGTGACTTCGCCTCCATCGCTTCACCTTTGCATAAGGTAACTTCGTGCTGGTGTTTCCCTTCGCATGGTCACCTCACTGTGAATCGGCGTTCACGCGTCTTAAGCGCGCCCTATCATCGGAGCCCGTACTTGCCACTTCAATGAATCTGCAGCTACATCTTGCATGGACGCAAGCGGACACGGCATTGGTGGTATTCTGTTACAGCGTGACGAGTCTTCAACGAGAAAGGGTCGTCGCCTACGCCAGCCGAGTACTGACTAACGCAGAGAAAAAATACACGATCACTGAGCAAGAGTGCCTAGCTGTCGTTTATGTCCATCCAGAAATTTAGGCCTTGTCTTCACGGGCGTCTTTTTACTGTCGTCACAGACCATCATGCATTGTGCTGACTTTCGACGATTAAGAACTTGTCCGGACGCCTTGGTCGTTGGATTCTTCGTCTGCAAGAACAACGACTTCACTATTGATTACAAGAGCGGCAGAAACACCAAGACGCAGACGCGCTCTCTCGCTGCCCACTGCCTACCACACCATGCAGTGGCCATTCAAATGCCATCCATGAAAGGCCCTCATACGCTCACACTTCATGTGTTTGGTCCTTAACACCTCCAGATGCGATGCCTCCGGACGACCACGACTCGTTTGTATCTCATCAACTTGCGGACTCTTATTGTCGAACCATAATAGACCGCCTTCAAGGAGCTTCGTGGCCTTCTAACGCCCGCCTTCGTCGACAGCTGGAGCAGTTCAAGCTCGACAAACACCGTCCTGTACCGCCATGTCTATCACCCTGACGGTCAACGCTGGGTGCCTGTCCTGCCTCGCTCGCTTCGGGCTCATGTCTTGAAACCGTATCACGACGACATGACTGCTGGCCATCTTGGCGTGAAAAGAACCTACGACCGAATAAAAGGTCTTTTCTACTGGCCCGGCTTATCTGCTAGTGTGGCGCGATATGGCGCTTCCTGTCCACTTTGTCAACATCTAAAGCTCGTACATCTGCTCCAAGCGGACAGCTTCAGCCGGTCCCGTGTCCCTCGGCACCATTCGAAGTCGTCGGACTTGACCTGTATGGTCCCTTCCGGTGACGCTAACCGGTAAGAGGTGGATCGTAACAGCCGTTGACGCGGAACGCGGAAACAGCTTGCGTGAGTTCTGCCTCAGCTTCTGACGTCGCTAACTTTATACTTCAAGCCCTAATACTGTGTCACGGTGCTCCTCGCGTTCTCCTGAGCGACCGTGGAAAAGCGTTCCTGTCGCAACTGGTAGACGAAGTACTCAAAGCATCTGGCACCACTCACAATACTACGTCCAGTTACCATCCGCAACGAACGGCTTGACTGAGCGATTCCATAGGACGCTTTCCGACATGATAGCCATGTATGCAAGCCAGACCACAAAAACTGGGACACAACTGTGCCTTTCGTGACGGTCGCATACAACCACGCTGTCCAACGTACAACCGGATACTCGCCCTTCTGCCTTGTTAATGGCCGTTCCCCGTCTTCCTTCCTTGACGCCTCTTTCTTCGCTGCGCCCATCGAAGCCTCTTCATCGTCGTCTGAAGAATATTTGTCCCGTGACTTGCGCTATCGCCAGCTCGCGCGCACGAATACCGAAGCTAGCCAACAGTATCGCAAAACTAACTATACGCTTGTCGTCGCGTGGTGTCCTTCGGGCCTCGCGATGAGTGCTTCTGCGGGTACCAATTCGCGCTCCTTGCTTGTGTGACAAATTTCAGTTTCGCTTCCCCTATAGCGCAGACATCTCCCGTGAACTATCGCGTAGCACCTGTTATTCTTCCAACCGACCGTCGCTGCCGCGCTACTGAAGTGGTCCACGTTTCGCGTATGAAGCCTTTCACAAGGCGCGCTCCGTCTCTTTAAGCTGCGGCCAGGATGGCCGCTCTCGCGGGGGAAATTAGTGTGGGCACTTAAAAGGCTCCTCTTCGTCCATCTGTACATAATCATCATCACAAACGCTTCTTCTTCGTCGGGTGTGGGTAATCATCGGTAGTCTGTTCGTGTTTTGGGCGCGGCCAGTTCGCTGCATCATCGAGGCCTAATAAATACACCGTGACAACCGCATCCTCACAATATATAGTGCACTTTTGTCAAACAAACTCAATATTGTGTGAAATGAAAATGTTTGGAACTAATCATTCGAACCTTCCATGACCTCGTCGTGATATTCGCGTAGTCTATTAAGTAGTGAAGGCGCTTGTATCTTTGTACGTTCCCGCAATTCGTTCTCATTTTTCGTGTTCTCATATGATGTGTCGAAAGCCGTAGCGCGGATTAGTGGGTGCATTCATAAAATAATGTGTTCTGTTTTGTTGAATGTGTCGCATCAACTTGCAGTAGAACCCCTGGTTTCCTTTTAACATAGAGTACTTTATGAAAACTAGGCTTCGTGTCTAAAGTTTTGTAAAGGACCACGATAAACCTCAAATGCACGTATGACTCTCTATTACAGAACTATCAACTTATATATTTTGGCTAGTAGTGTCCCGAAATAATAGCATTAGGCTAATCGGAAGTGGAATGTGCATAGTACATGCGATTTTCAGCAAGAAGGAACAAGGGTACACAGTCTATATAAGCACCAACAGTTTTACTCAATTCTGTTACAGTTTCGTGCACGGTGTAGTTCCAGGCCAAATCTTCCTGACAACCACACTCCAAGAAATTTTTTACTATTTACCTTCTGTATTACTCTGTCTTCAAAAACAATAGTCGAGTTGCAGTTTCGTGGTTTGCTAGTAGGGGCAAATGTCATATATTTTGTTTTGGAGGTGCTTCATGTAGTTGTAAACTTTTAAGTTGAGATGTGGCATAGCCGCACCTTTAAAGAAAATGTTGGTATCATGTGCATACATAGCTAATTGCGGAGACTCAGAGATGTCGCACAAGTCATTAATATATATTATAAACAAAATAGTTCCAAAAATTGACCCTTGTGGAACACCACTGACGATTTCCGCGTAAGATGAAACTTCATTATTTATACTGACATATTGGTAATGCTTTGTTAAAGGGGTCGTGAAACGTTTTCTGAACATTTTGTACTAAGTGCGTATTCGGGGTCCTGACCCTCCAATCAACAATATGCATTGTTCCGTTGCACCGTGTGCGTTGATTTAGAGCGATAAAAAACGCAGTTTCGGTTTCACTGCGCACGTTCCCCTCGACTCTGCAGATGACGTCATCTTAGTAGCCGTCATACCTCCGAGATTGGCGCGCCGTCGGAGGCCATGGGAAAACAAACCGTGCTGCCGTTTTTCTTCCGAATGGTGGCACCGCACGGTTTCCAAGTATTTTCTTCCTTTCAAGCTTTCAAGTAAATCGATTCCTTTAGAGCAAACGCGAGTTCACTGTGCCTTTGAACTTAAAAGTATCTTAACTCAACGTCACCAAATAGTACCACGCCGGCCGGTAGTGTCGCATAGTCGTTTCGGGAGCGCAAGAAAGCTGAGATTTAAAACGGGCGTTGTTAAATGTGCACTGAATATTTCGCCGAAATATTTCGGAATCGGCTTGTCGAATGCGTATTGAAGCAGTGAAAATTAGAAACCGGCATCTCCAAATTCTTTCACGACCCCTTTAAGTAATAAACGTAGAAGTTTCGGAGCATTACCCTTACACCATACTTTTCCAATTTACTAATTAAAAAATTGTGGCAAACTGAACCGAATTCTTTCCTGAGATCTATAGATAGACCTAATGCATAAAATCGATTTCAATATTTGCTGTTATGTCGCGCTTAGTGTTAAGAAGAGCTCCTTCACAAGATTTGTTTCTTTGAAAACCATACTGCATGTCGCTGATTACATTATATTCATTAAAACCTTTCTGTAGTCTAACATTCAATGCGCTCTCAGAAACCTTTGAAAAGACAGGTAAGGCAGAGACCGGCCGGTAATTTGTAATCAAATCTTTATCCCCTGCTTTGAAGATTGGGCATACTCGTGCTAGTTTTCGAAGATCGGGAAATACACCGCTTTCAAACATTCTGTTTATAATATGGACTAAAACAGGTGCGATAATATCCGCAGTATATTTTATTGGTACTGGTTTAATATCATCATGACCGGAAGAGACATTGTTCTTCACTTTGAGAAGTAGTTGCGTAACTACGGCAAGGGTCACAGCTCTAAGTATCACCGACCTAGAGAGGCTATAGCTGGTCATGATAGGTGCTGTCGTGAGTCCCTCCTCATCAGGATACTGGGCACTAGTAACAAAATATTCGTTCAAAGCATCTACTGCTTTTGTACCTGTCAAGACGCCAGTGGCTGTCCTTATGTTTGTGTCAGTGGCATACGTGACCGTACTTGTTCTGGTCGGATGCGTCCTTTTCTCAAAAAGTGTTTCCGATGTTATTAAAGTTGCCCTGGTATATTGCAATATTGATCGGCTGATGTTTCGGGGCATGATACTGGGCAATAGTAACAAAATATTCGTTCAAAGCATCTACTGCTTCTACATCCTCATCTACCTCCTCATCTACACAAACCGTCCCACTGTTGAAGATTTCGATGACGGATAAACAGAAAGTTACACCTCAACTGAAAGCGAAGATGAAAAAGTAGGCTACAGGAGCTGAAATAAGGCGTCTTTGCTTTTCACTTTCTAAATCTAGCTTTGTCTGTTCTGGTGTTGGAGCTGAGTGATACACATACCACGAGACACTTTCATGAACCGAAATGTGCATGTTGCTGTGGAGAACATTGATAGGACTAAATTCAGCGATCGCGCAGTGCGTGGCATGGATAGCCTCGGATATACAGTGGTCGTTGGTAGCTGGCGCGTGACAGTCTGTCTTTTCCGCCTTTCGGTCCCTTTTCAGGTCATGGCTTTCGTGCCAGAACCCAGTACAGATATTATGCGGTGGATCACGTAAAACTCTCATCCCCAAGGGTGCCCCTGTACTTCGTGGACTTGTTCTTTTTCAAAAAAACGTCACGTTTTTCTCCCCTCCAGTATAACCTGGCTCTTTTCCTCTATGATAGTTCAGGTGCGACCAGGACAATAATTACCTTCGGAATTGTTTTTGTGCTTATCGCGTGGACAATAGGCATATTTTATTTGTAACACAGAGTTCGACTCCTCTATTTCCTTTTTTTGTGGGGGGAAGGGGGGGGGGGGCGGGGAATAGGACTGACGAGGTAGAATTAATCCGACATGAACGCTGTATTTTTAGGCAATGCCCTAAACACGACACTCTCACTCTTCCCGTTTCAGTGGCCCAGGAGAGAACTTAGCGCTGCTCTAGATAGACTTGACAGGCGCCCTTTGTCCGAGCAACGAGTCTTGGGACACTGGCCAGGTCCATCGTCAGCACGGAAAGCACTCAACGCGTTGTTGCGCTTTTTAAGGACGAGCGGCCTACGGGACAGACTTTAAGCAGTGTCGCGTTTTTTTTTTCCTTTTCTTGTGTTTTTCTCTCCAATTTTTTTCCTTCCTGTCGTGTCTCCTTTCTGCAATCTTTCATTCCCCTTACCCCTCTTCCCCTCCAACGGTAGCCAGCCGGTCTCAGCTCTGGCTAACATCCCTGTCATTCCCCATTTCCTCCTCCTCCTCACTCTTCTGTAAAATTCACGTAAGAGGTTGTAGGAACGCTGTTTTTTTCTACATTATGTACGAGCTGCAATTCTTTCATCATGTTGCTTATACGTATAAAGCGTACGCGTCTCTAATTTATGCGTCGCCATTAAAGCGGATATCGTCTACGTCATCATCTGATTGCGTCTAAGTGGACCGATTTCCTCACGATTAATTGTGTACGTGCCCACTTCAAATTGAAGAACCCTCTCGTACAGATCCACTCCTTCCCCTCACCACCCATACACCACCAGAAGCGAACCCAATTTGCACGTTATGGGGGCAAGTCGCCACAATGGAGCTATAACCTGGGATAGTGGGTGGCCCCCCTCTGTCTCAGATATGGTGCGTTGCAGTCATTGTACTATGGGAGCCTCGTCTGTATATATTATGCTTTACAATTAACCTATTAGGTCACAATAAAAGGTGATTGATTGAGTGATTGACCATCTACCGGACGCTCTTCTGGCCGAAGCATGGGAACTGCGGCCCAAGAATCTCGGCTATCGCCATTTTGACTCGGCTTGAGAATGTGTTCTTGTATTAGTGAATACAAAGGCCCTTAGCGTTAACATGGCGCCTATCTGCCACCATTCCATTAATGCTGCACAATTCTCCAGCGCTACATGCCATATAGTTATGAATTTTACATATGACGCCATATCTTCGCGTCTCTGAGCGTCCTCCGCTGTAGAGCACGTGCCTTTTACATGTATACATACGCCCGTCTATAGACAAGCAACAGGGGAGCAAAAGAGGAGATGAATTGACGTGCAAGAACTAGCATCTTCCCGCTGTAGCAAGCCGTCAAAATACGATGATAATTTCATCATGGCCCTCTCGCTGATAGAGATAAAGTGAAACTATTTAAATTCTGTACGAGAGTGCTGTACTAGTATCTCTGAAGTGGTATAGTTATATACGTTCCCTTTGTCGTTCTGCAATACAGTTCATGATTTGCGCCCGCCCTATGTACTCGCATTTCTTCGTCCCCGTTCTCCGCAACAGCGCGTTTATGTTTTCCGTGATTCTCCCTCGAGCAGCCTAAAACTCTTCAACGGCCCCCTCCACTTGGTTGTAGAGTCCTCTCTTCTAACCTTACACGCCCCCGCTTCCCCCCCCCCTTTTTTTTTTTCTTGTTTGGCCTCCAGCAGTGTGTTGTATGCTGCAATTATTTTTCCTTCTACATCTCTGCTTCTCAACAGGCACTTTCACATGTTTTCGAAGCCCGTCTTCTACCTGCACAATCGCCCCTCCTCTCCTGTCTCGTCCCCCCTTTTTTCACAAGGTTTCTCAAAAACTTCGCCTCGACACTGCCACAGGACAAACGCGGCGCGCCGAACCAAATGCCTTCTGTCGAATCGCCATGACTCTCATCTGTGCGAGGGACAGCAGGACACAAGGCAGTGAGATTCCTATGAGAACAAAGCCACCACTACTCTAGAGAAAAATAGAGGTCGGAAGGGGAGGGGAACAAGGTGAGATTTTCTTCCGCCCTTCCAAACACAGACGCATTGGCATCTAAACCTCGCGGTTGGTTCTTTGCGAGCGGCCTTCGAATATACGTCTAAAGGTAACAAACCGTTTAAGGGGTTCGTAACGCTACCGATAGCGCATACCGCGAAGTTGTATAATAGAAGCGAGCTGCTCCAACGAGGTCGTGGGGCAGCTGCCAAAGTGTTCTTTGAAGTACAGAGCTACCCGCTTTTGCCGATATTTCAGCTCCTCGAAGACGAGATGCCTAGGGCAACGAAGGTGAAGTACGTCAACAAGGAGGTGCCGGCGATGGAATACATTCTGCCCAGGGAAAACCAGTAGATTGTAAAGGTACATGCTGCAAGGCCGCGGTGTGGCAACTTGTGTTCTTCCATACTGCCTTTATTGGCTCTTAGATACAGCTCTAAAAATGCATGCAGCGTGACAGGAAGGTAATTAGAAACAGTTGAGAAATTTCCACGATGAGAACTTCGTCGCGCAAGGCCGTGCTGCCATACGACGTCTGCAGTCTTCCTTTGATGCACAGCTAACTTCATGGAGGTGTAAGAATCTCGCCAATCAGTACCAGGTGCTTCGTACAAGTATTTAATCTGCTATATTCTCTTCGTAATATCGAAGCCAGTTTCTGTTGGTAATTGTCATGTATGCGATAGCGCCACGTGTTGTTAATAACAAGGGCCAGCTAAACTGCCAGCAGTCATGTGAGCCGTCTACGATTACTTATAAAGCTGACAGGTTTCAAGGCTGGCCACCTTTTCGTTTTGTACCGCCGTGCTAGTGGCATGATGTAGCAATGAAGTGCTTGCTACAGTTTCCGCGTTCGTCTCCGCGCCCTCATAGAACAAGTGACGACGAGTTGCTTTGAACCTGCAGCGGTGCTGGCATAACGGAAGGAACGTCTTACCCCGGGTTCAGTTCCTGGGGCTGTCGCTGCCATACTGCGAACTACCTGACAGCAGAGATGGCCGATCCAGGGACGCAAGGGGTGGGAAGTATTGGCCACATGGGGCCTTTTGACGACTCCTCAGCGACTGGACTTCATACGACGAGCGGTTGACATTGTTTCTCCACTTCAAAAAGGCACCGGAAGCTGATAAGTTTCATGCGTTCCTGGGCCTAATACGGCCTAATAATGCCTCTGGCCCTGAGGGTAATTCCAGTAAATAAATAAAGACGTACGTCCTACTCAGTCACTTAAAGCTCGGGAGCTTCCATCAACCAAGTCTTACGACTCCCTAAGGAAATTGCTTGGCGACCATCTCGCACCGAAGCCTTGAGTTATTGGTCAGAGAGCCAAGTTTTGCCGGCGGTCTCAGTGCGAGACCGGATCTACTGCTGATATTGTTGCAGAACTACGTTCCCTCTCGAGTTCGTGCGACATTGAAAATTTTTAGACGGAGGACTGAGGGACAGGTTCGTTTGTGGGTTACGAAGAGAAGATATTCAGCAAGTGCTATTCACGGAAGACAAGAAGTAACATTTCAGAAGGCAGTCGAAAAAGCTTTAGCGATGGGTTCCGCCACAAAAAGTGCAGCAGAAGTGCATAGCTCAACGAGCGCACAAAAGCTAAGGCAGCAAGCAGTTTCAGTAAAAGATGTGAGCGAAAAGAAAGCGCCACAAAAGTTCTACAATCTATAAGCATATTCTTATGGGATGAGAACGCGAAAGTGTTCCTTTGGCTAGATTGTTTGTTGCGGAGGGTGCTGCACACTGGTGTTGCCGGTTCCTGCAGTTACCGGTTCCTGCAGTTGAAAAGGAGCTTAACAAAATGCAGTCGGTGTGTGTGATCACACCGTTAGCCAAGTGCGAGTAAGGCCACTCCGGTAGTGCCGGGGATAAAAAAGACGGAAACATCCGCCTTGTGGCGGATCAGAAGCGAACAAAATTTGCACGTTATGAGGGCAAGTCGCCACAATGGAACGTATAATCTGGGATAGTCGGGTGGGTCCCGACTGTCGCAGATGATATGGTCCTGTTGCAGTCATTTTACTTTGGGAGCCTCGTCTATATATCTTATGCTCTCTAATTAACTTATTGTGTCACAATAAAAGCTCATTCATTGAGTGATTGACCATCTACCGGACGCTCTTCTGGCCGAAGTATGGGAACGACGGCCCAAGAATCTCGGCATTTTGGCTCGGCTTGGGAATGTGTTCTTGTATTAGTGAATACAAGTTCCTTAGCTTTAACATGATTATGATCTGCCTCCACTCGATTAATGCTGCACAATTCTCCAGCACTACACTCCATATAGTTATGAATTTTACATTGGACGCCATATCTTCGCGTCTCTGAGCGTCCTCCGCTGTAGAGCACGTGCCTTTTACATGTACATACGCCCCTCCTAGACAAGCAGCAGAGGGAGCAAACAGGAGATGAATTGCCGAGCAAAAACTAGCATGTTCTCGCTCCAGCAAGCCGTCAAATACGATCATAATTTCATCATGGGTGTATCACGGATAGGGATAACGTGAAATCATTTAAATTCTGTACGAGGTTGCTCTACTAGCATGTCTTGAAGTGGTAGAGTTACATAGATTCGCTTTGTCGTTCTGCAATACAGTTCGCGATTGCGCCCGCCCATGTACTCGCAGTTCTTCGTCCGCGTTTTCCGACACAGCCCTTTTACGTTTTCCATGGTTATCCTTCGAGCTCTTTAAAATTTCAACGCCCCCCTCCACATGGTTTCCGAGATTTCTCTTCTACCTTACACACCCCCTCCACCCTCCGATCCCCCCCACCCTCTTTTTTTTCATTTTTATCACCAGCAGTGTACTTGCATTCTGCAATTATCTTTCCTTCAACCTCTCTGCCACATCAAGAGTCACTTTCACATGGTTTTCCAAGGCTATCTTCTACCTTACACAATATCCCCCTCCTCTGCTCCCTACCTCCCCTCCCCTTCTTTCCCAAAGATTCTGAAGAACTAGCTCTCCACACATGCCACAGCGCAAAGACGGTTCACGGAACCAAACGCCTTCTGTGGAACCGCCATTAGTGTGATCTCTGAGAGGGTCAGCAGACCAACTAGGCAGTGATATTCCTATGAGAACAAAGCCAGCCCTACACTCGAGAAAAAAATAGGGATCTGAAGGGAGAGGAGAACACAGTAGGAATTTGTTCCCCCATTTCATATATACACACTAACATCTAAAGCTCGCAGGTGGTTCCTTGCGAGCAGCCTTCGACTGCACGTCTAAGTATCGTTTTATTTAAGGGGCTCGTAGTATTACGGAAAGCGCACATCGCGTCGTTGTATAGTACAAGCAAACTGCTTCAAAAAGGCCGTGGAGTACTTTTCGGAGTGTTCTTTGAAGTACAGAGCTACCCGCATTCGCCGAAGCTTTGAATCCTCGAAGACGAGATGCCTAAGGTAACGAAGGTAAAGTACGTCACCAAGGAGTTGCCGGCGGAGGACTACGATCTGCTCTGGGAAAACCAACAGATTGCAAAGGTACGTGCTGCAAGGCCGTGGTCTAGCAACTTATGCTCTTCCGTACTGCCTTTATTAGCCCTTAGATAAAGCTCCTAAAGCGCATGCAGTGTGACAGGAAATAAATGGATGGTAATGAGAAATGGGTGAGAAATTTCCACGATGAGTACTGTGTCGCGCGAGGCATGCGCTGCCGTCCGATGTCTGCAGTCCTCCTTTGGTGAAAAGCCAACTTCATGGAGATGGAAGAATCTCGCAAATAAGTACCAGATACTTCGTACGAGTATTTAAGTCTACTATATTCCCTTTGTCATATTGAATGCAGTGTCTAGGTAACACGTGGTTTTCAAGTGTCATTAGGAAGTATTTATGTCCGGCACGTATGTAACTGAAGACGTCCTATACAGAGCTCGTAAACCAAGGCAACAACCTCTACGACGTGAGACAGTCGTCAGGCAAGACCTGCCCAGTCAGCACGGCGGCTACATTCAGGAGGACCGCGTGGATCAAGCGAGGTGAGTGGCTTTTGTTCCGATTACTACTAATATATACGCAATGCTGCTATGTGTATGTACTGACCTGTTCAAACATGAATTGTTGTCCATGCGTTACGACATTACCTAAACGAAGGGAGTCCTTGTTTTGCAGCTGACTTTCTCATCGTTCAGCCAACCAAGGAAGGACCGCCGGTGACGGTCGAGATCCACCGCATTCTGTTCCCTTACCAGGTCAAGCACATTCGAGATCAGGGCATGTGGTAAGTGCTCTTTGAATTCTGTACGCTGTATACATTGGTCAGTACACTTTGGAACACTTGTGCCGTTCGAGAATTTTCCAGAGGCACCCAACACTACTGCGCTAAGATAGAATACGTGACCGTACTTGTTCTGACCACATGCGTTCTTTTAGGGGCGAAGCTCCTTAAGGCGTAGGCTTGTCTGTCGTAGTTGTCCGTCGTAACCACTTTGTCTTCATCGAACGCTGAGCTGCCTTGAACGCTGGCACGCGCTCTTGTGTCACGAGTTCACGCCGGTTCCTCTTCGTCTACTCCGGCATCACTCAGTCTCGGTTTCGTTTCGTATTACATCGTAATAGCCCCAGTTTTAGGCAGTTGTTCACAACTTTTCTGGAACGTAGAAGATGCGAAACGAATACCACAGTGTCCTAGAGAACTCAGTTGTCTGTCCATACAGCACAAAGCATGTATGAGGCCTCGGTTTGGATGGCTAAATTAATCCGGAACTCGGCACGATTTACGATGAACCCCCGGAGCTTCGCCCACTCATCATCATTCACTCCGTGGATATGCGTGAATCTTTTTTCTCAAAAACAGTTTCGGGTGTTAGTAAAGTTGACTTGATATATGTATAATGTTGACTGGCTGATGTTTCGGGGCACGAAATACTGATTCCATTTTGTTATTTATCATTCGCAGGCAGCAAGCCTTCGCAATGGAGGACGATTAAGGTGACTGCGGCTGCGACATGGACAATTACGACGGAAACCTTTTCATCTACACAAACCGTCCCACTGTTGAAAACTTCGACGACCGATCAACAGATCAACGGAAAGTTACACCTCATCTGAAAGCGAAGATGAAAAAGTAATGTACAGGAGTGGAAAATAAAGCATGTTTCCTTTTTCTCTTTCTAAATGTGGCTTTGTCTCGTCTGGTTTTCTAGGTGAGTGATACACATACCACATACACATACCTCAGACAGCAACATGCACCAAAGTGTGCATGTTGCTGTGGACAACCTGGATAGGACTAAGTTCAGCGATCGCGCAATTCGTCGGCTGGAAATGCCTGGGATATAGAGTGGTCATAGGTAGCTGGCGCTAATCGTTCTGTTCATTCTTTCTGTCCCTTTTCAAGTTATGGTTTTCGCGCCAGAAACCAGTACAGATATTATGCCGAGGTTTACGTACAACTCTCCGCCCCATTGGTGCCCTTGTACTTCTTGCACTTGTTCTTTTTCAAAAAACATAGTGTTTTTCTCTCCTGTAGTATGGCCAGGCTCTTTTTCCGTATAATCGGTCAGGCGCAACCATGATAATAACTATCTTCGGAATTGTCTTTTGTGGTTGTCGCATTGGCTTAGTTTGTCCATAACACTGTCGTCGCCTCCTTTTTTTCTGGGCGAGGTGTGTGTGTGTGTGTGTGTGTGGGGGGGGGGTGGTATTTGACTGACGTGGTAGAATTAATCCGACATTAACGCTATATTTTTAGGCAGTGCCCTAGAAACGCCAATATCTCAGTTCTATAAAATACAAGCAAGAGGTCGTAGGAACGTTATTTTTTTTCGAAATTCCATATGAGCTGCAATTCTTTCTTTCTCTTGCTTTTACGTATAGATGGTACGCGTCTATAGATGTACGCGTCGCCATTAAAGGGGATATCATCTACGTCATCATTTGATTGCGTCCAGGTGAACCTATTTGCTCACGACTATTTGTGTCCGTGTCCACTTCAGTTTGAAGAACACTCTCGCACAGACCCACTCCTTTCCCTCACCACACATACACCCAGCAGAAGCGAACCCAATTTGCACGTCATGCGGGCAAGTCGCCCCTATGGAACGTACGATAATCTGGGACAGTCGGGTGGGTCCCGAATGTCCCAGATTATATGTTCGCTGTAGGAAGCCGTCAAAACACGATAATTTGACCATGGGCGGGCCGCTGATAGGGATAACGCGACATCAAGTTCAGTTTGGTTTTGTGGCGCAAAAGCAGCCAAGGCAATGCTGCGCCAGACGCAGAGTTACAAGTATGATACATGGTCTCTAGCAGCGCATGCACCGGCTACGGCCACGGAGCATGAGGATGGAATGTATACTGTGTACGGGATGGTGTGATCGATTGTTTAGTGTTAGGGCTGTATAGGAGCCTAAAAGCTTGCGCACTAAATGTGCATAAAATGTGTATATCAGGCACGTAGCCAGGATTTTTTTTCGGGGGGGGCCCAAGGCCTAATTGTTAGCAAAAAAAGTCTTAACAAAAAGGAAAGTTGCCTGAGAATATAGAAGGCGCTTAATTATTATTATTATTATTATTATTATTATTATTATTATTATTATTATTATTATTATTATTATTATTATTATTATAACATAAAACACACAAGGACACAAAAGGAAAAAGGAATGATCAAGTTGGCAACTGCCACCGAGTGGACGAGAATGAGAACAGAGTGAAATGCAACACAAGAGGCGAGTCAATCAGAGATGGAAAGCAAGTTTTTTGACGCTACAGTAAAGCTAGTGCGTGTGCACGAGAAGGAATACTTTCCGACCAAGCAATCTCTACGAAGAAGGACCATACAGAGTCAGTGACGGAAGGAGGAGTGACAAAAAAAAAAGGAATGCAAAGGAATCAGGCGCCCACTTACGGATGTACGACAGAAACAAGATAATTGTCGGACGCTTTCTCTACCTAACTTCTCACACTCTGTCTCAACAGCAGGCGTGCGAGAAGAACGTGAGCCACTTTATGACAGCAATTCTTAAACAAAAAGCGGATATATTCTGGAAAACAATTTTATTCAACCACAAAGAACCAACACACGGATGCGTTCATGACACAGAATATGCAGAACGCTAACATTCGTTCTAGGAAGCAATATTAAAGAATGGGATTGCGAATGGTTTTCCTATATAGTACAGGTCAATGCAAAAGAAAGAAAAAAAACGAGTATGCATCTTGGCCGAAAAGAGTGGTTCGCGCTGCAATTTTCATGCGCAGTGATTTCTACATAAACGCAGTGATAACTTCCTTGATACTGACTTGCATCCGGTGAAAGGACATAAGAGCCGGGTCATTCAGCCTCTCTTCGGCTGTCCGCTTCCTCAAATATGTTTTTTGCTCTTTTCAGTGTCGAGAAGCTGCATTCTGCAGAAGCTGTATTCACTGGGAGAGTTGCCAATTTCTTGAGGAGTGTGCGAACTTTCGGGAAGAGGGCTTTCTCATGTAGGTAAAGCATCCATCGCAAAGCGGGGAACTTCCTCCTCTTGAATGACTTGCCATTTAGTTTGCCAGACTTCCCATTCACGTTTTAGCTTAAGGATATGCGCTGTTGTCATATCTCTGAGGTAAAAAATCGAAGGCCGGATGCACAGATTCAAATTTGCCCTTGGAGGCGTGATTTGGCTACGCATATTGCAAACTTAGCAGTGTTTTTCCGATGGTTTGCAAAGCACCGTTTGAGGGAAGCTTACAGGTCATCTCTCTATGGAATGAACGTGGCTCGCCTGTAGTAGTCTTCCGCAGAACTACAAGCGTAGTTTACCCTGTGTACTCTTTCCGCCACGCGGGCACCTGCCTCCGATACAGGCAGCGGTAAAAGGGTGGTTGGGTTCGCAGAGGTGCCAGCGGGGTCGAACAGGTTAATTCGTCCTCGAAGCCGCCGCTTTCCATACAAAAGTCCTCTGTTCTTAGCTTCCGCCGTCAGGTTGTGGAAAACCTCTGCGTCAGCGACAAATCAAACCCGTACGCGTGCGTGTTCCCACGCCGCGCAGCTATCAGCCAAACAAAACACCTGATTGCTCCTTAAGTTGCCGCTACTACGCGACTGTATAAATGACGCCCGCAATGTACCGCCTGCTATAGCTCTGCAGCGACAAAGACACCGCTCCTATCTTTAAGAAAAAGACATTTCTGCAGGTAGTCCCCCGGTGGAGTCAACGCTATCTTTTTCTGCATGTCCTGTCATTCTTTCCACTCTTCCTTGAAGCAATCCAACTACCGAGTGCCCTGGCCGTAGATGAGAATCCTCGTTTCGCGCAATATAGCCATGGTCGCTTTCGCTCCAGAAAACCCGACACAACCAACCAACAATCTTTCTAAACATAACTGATGCGACGAAGAAAAGTCGGACGAAGTACGGGAAGATAATGTCGTTTTCTCTGGTTTCGAAGCAGTATGGCAATGAGCCGTCCCTACCACGCACAAAGGGGGAGGCAGTTCTACACCTTACGAAACATCGCTAAACCACCACAACTACACTCGCTCACCCCCTTTGGCCACGCATCTCAATAACGTTTAACCCCGAAACGGATTCGTACTGGGGCCGGGAAGAAACGAGGCAACAGGCTTAATTAATGTAACAGAACATGGAATTTGATACATGAGCAAGATTCACATACACGAACAACAATTAGTATCTAACGTGATGATAATCGAACAAGACAATCATGGAGCGAAGTCGACTCATAATATAACACAGGAATATGGTTAACAGGCGTCAATGAGCAGCCGACAAAAGGGCGTAAAACAGTTCGCATATCAAAGATGGAACGTCTCAAGCGCGCTTGCTGTCGAAACGGAAAGAATGCTTATCTGAGTGGGCTGCATCGGCGCGTGAGTCTCGTCGCCGGCCTATGGACTGATGCTTGGGCAGGCGGGGCTCGGATGTCGTCTTGGAAGTCACCGTAGCCCGCGGATCATCTCCGATCATTGCTGCTCACATCGGGACCTCGCGGCGATGACCACAACATCATCTCGGCGGTTGGAGAACCGAAAGGCAAAACTTCCACGAGGGATCGCAAACGAAGATTACTTCTTCGACAGAATGTCACCGCATCTCTTCGCGTCTTTCGAATCTCCCCAATTCCGCCAATTCCGCGTCCTTGGCCCCCAGACGACTTTTCTCACCAGCCCCGCCTCACCGGGGCGTCTCTCCAATGGTTGCCTACGGCAACTTCGCCCGTAGAAAACGCACCAGTCCGACCCGCCGTGCGACTACTGTTTGAGGCCGGTCTCCATAGTACAATCTAGTATAAGCTCCTCTCCAAAAATATAGAAAGCAAAATATCAACATACACAAAACTCGACATTCGGAGAGGGCGCCGGGCAGCCTAACCGGCGACACATGTACACAGATTAGCCACCACCGCTTCCATTCCGAAACACTCCAGGTGCAAGTGATATGACACAGTATGCTGTAAGTGCCCGGTGACAAGGCGCGCCTGTCGGCAGTCGCTCCTTTGTGGCCGGTCGAGTGCGCGCCCGAGATGCATTTCTAGAAGCTTACTGCATTGCATGGTGATCGAAACATGCCGGGGACGCTCCCTGGCCTTGTTCAAGCACTTATAAGCGGATTCCCTTTGGCGTCAGTACCCCGTCGTTTCCAAGGTCGCCGCCTAACGTTCACGCTCAATTGGGGCCACCGTGCAGACGTCGGCTCTGCTGTCAAAGCGCGGTTTCCGCAAACTCGCGGGCAAAGAAAACCCCAGCGACTCTCTGACCACCGTGGAAGCCGAAAGATAGGATTGAAAATGCCCGCTCCCTGCGTTTCTGCCTCTCGCCCAGCCGACGCCGCTCGGGCCGTCACAGCAACATTTTGTTCGCTCTGGTTATTTGGTTTTTAACAAGCTCGTCTCATATATATGAAAATGCCCTGCGTTCCACAGTTTTCTGTCTCTTTCGGCAATCACAAATCAGTAAATGTTTCTGATAATTGGTTTCAATTGGTATGACCGTTGTGTCAGGAAGATTGATACGGTGGTCGCTGTCCTGAGAATGTTCGGCTATTGGGTTGCGATCTCTTGCAAAATTGCAGAGGTCATTCCTGTGCTGTGGAAGTCTTTCTTTGAGGTCTTTCGTTTCGCCGATGTAGCTCACATCGCAGTCAGCGCAAAGATATTTGTATCAGTGCCTTCGGCTCTCTCCCTCGGTGGATAGGACATGTATTCGCAGGCTTCTGAGTCACTCGGATGCCTTCTTTTCTGAGAATGCTGGTGATGGTTTCGCTAACGCCTCGGACATATGGGAGCGTGTGGTGTTTCTGTTGTGGTGTTGATTCAGGAGCCGGACGCTGACTTTCTCGGAAAGCGTTGCTGCGCTTTTGGAATTGAAGTGCTTTCTGAATAAAACTTTTTTGGCAGCTGTTCTTGGTGAGTTCCTTGACTATCGTTTGTTTATCATTTGTTTAAATGCGCACAGCGCTACTTGTACTTGTTCCTTGGTCGCTGTCTTGGGAATGTTCGGACAGAAGATCCCTGCTTTAATGTCTGACTGGACGAATTTCGGGGGGGGGGGGGGGGGGCCCCTGGGCCCCCCCCTTGCCTACGTGCCTGGTGTATATTGAGTAAAACCATGAGATTGATATGGAAGATGTGAACGTAACATGAATGTTGTCGTTGCAGTATTTAAATTTTATCCAGAATGCCTATTTCATTTAAGAAATTGAGTACATCCATAATAGACACTAACGAGTCGTCTCCGAGAATGAGTGGGGGGTGCAGAGGTAAGTACAATGCGTATGCATCCTTGAAGTGTTTCTGTCTTTCTCTTGTACGGACATGTAATAAGGAAATGTACCTCTGTAAGTGGTTCCTGATATTCATCACATATTGATTGTGGCTCCTTTCTCAGTAAATAATTGTGCGTGTGGTGCGTGTGCCCGATTCGAAGTCTGGCTAGCACTACCTCAATGAAACATTCCTGGTGGTAGCAGCTTTTCCACTCACCCAGTACCGATTGGATAAGGTGCAGTTTGTCATTTTCGTGCACATTCCATTGACATTGCCAATTGTGCCTCAGTGTCTTGTGAATGGCTTGAAGCCCATCTCTCAGGGGTACCTTTATTTTTGATGTAGTTCGGTGTTTTGCATTTGCAGCGCACTGATCCGCTTTTCATTTCCCAGGATCCCTTTATGACTTGGGACCCAGCAAAAGTGTATTGACTGGTTTTGGTCGATGCGTGACAGCGCTCCTAGAATATCGCCAATGAAAGCTTTTTGCTAAGATCTTAAATTGAGAGCTTTGAGAGCGCTTAGGGAGTCGGTGTAAATAACTGCTTTTTTGTGTTTTGCACTTAAACTTGCTGTAATGCCATCCATAAAGCATAACATTCGGCTGAAAACACAAAGACAAGTTGTGGTAGTCTGACAGTCCTTTCCCATGTCCCTGATACGACACTGCTTGCCACGTAACTATGTGTCTTGGAACCGTCCGTGTAAAATTCTGCGTAAGTATTGTACGTTTCCTGTACTAAACGAAACTCGTGTATTATATGTTCGTGTGGGATGTTCCGCTTCTTAAGGTGTGTCACTGAAAGGTCTAGAAATCGCGTAAAATCACACCAAGGGCCTAATCTGGATGGCTTGTCTGCAACGTGTAGGGCCTCTTTCGGGATGTTGCAATCACGGCAGTTTTCCTGATACCTAAGTATAAGAGGTTTGATAGCATGTGGTTCATTTGCGTAGTGTGTTCTTGTGTTACAGTGCGTGACAATATCGTGGCATATGTGTCCTGGTGTTGATCAAACTCGAACGACATAAGTGACCATGACCTGTATTATTCTTTGTTCCAGGTATGGCTCATTTGATTCCGCACGCAGACTTGGGACAGGAAAAGTTCGGTACACACCAATTGCCAAACGTATCCCTAGATTATGTACTGCGTCGAGCCATCTGAGGTATGAATGTCTTGCCGATGAGGGTGGCAATGTGGGCTTGTTGGTAGAGCATCTTGAGTGTGATGGTAGCGCACGCTGAACAAGGATAAAATGAAGGCACACCTGACGCACCACAGCGCTAACTTTCAACAATTGATTTATTTTTCCGCAGATCGCACTCGTACATATACCCTAAAAACGTTAGACTCCACGTGTGCACTGCTTAGAACTATGAACGATCACAAATGGAAATCACCTAGAGCAACAGGAGTACATATTTGCATAACACGAAGCCATCAGGATCATCTCCGATGGCGTAGACGCCCTGAAACACTGTAAGCCACCTTGTCGCAAGTTACCGCTGAAACGCATGGAAGCCTACTTATTACAGTGGGCTTGAGTGTACTTTCAGCTGATAAGGAAGGAGGATTCGTGGTTTTTCACATGAAAAATTCAACAAGAAGGCTATAAAAGCTCTTACTAAAGCGTTCGTTCGGAAGAACGGCATTTCAGCTACTAAGGTCAAAGCAAAAGCGAAAAGTATGTGTAAGAAAAGGAACTTGTAAGGTGTGTTGAGCAGCACAAAGAAAACTAAGAATACATGCCTGGAGGTATTCTTCAGAGCAAAAACGCACAAAGGTGTTCCTTTCAGGATTGTAACCGAGAAATATACATGGCAAAAATCTGTTGCCATGTACCTGCAAGAAAAATTTAACTTGCTGGACATAGATGACCCTTTCCTGACAAAGAATTCGGAGCTCGTTTTAAATTTTGTGAGAGATCGTCAATACCAAGGGTTAAAAGCGTTTTCGGCAGATATTACAGATCTTTATTATTTTCTGCCACAATCAGAATTACTATCGTGTGTTGACAAGATGAGTATGGTGCTGTTAGGTTCACAACGGAAGCGGGTGCGTCCGTAGACAATTTTTTAGAACTGCTTAAATTTTACTTGTCGTCAACATTCATGAAACACAACGGTGTTTTGTATTTGCAGAAAGGAGGAGTATGCATTGGCTCCTGCCTAGCACCGGTGCTAAGTAATATGTTCCTAGCCAAACTAGACAGAGACTTGTCAGAGCGCCTGCAGGGATTTAATGTTGTGAAAGTCTTTAGGCATGTCGATGACTTTTTAGTTTTTATGGATTGTTCATCAAAATATTTTTGTAGTCAGAACACTGCAGTTTTTAACGTCTTTCGTGAGTGTTTAAGACCACTACAAGTGACATTTCAGATGCCATGTGACGGTAGATCCGATTCCTCGACATGAGTTTCACGCGCGCTCATGACAAAACATGCCGCCGTTAGGAACCTACGGCAAACTAGCCAGTGTTACAGTTTCACTCGGCGCATACAAAGTTAGTCAAGAGGGGAATCGGCAAGATATGCCTGAATGAAGCACTAAAAAATCGTGCCAGTGCCTCATGCGGGATAATATTCAAAATCAAGTGTCACGCTTAAGTGATGCTGGTTATCCCAACCACGTCCTCACATCAGTTGCAGAGGGTCTGCTAAAAAAGGTACAACGAACAGGTTGCGCGCAAATGGATTATGCTAACACAGGCATAAATAAAAGAAAGGTCGCCGTCATGCCATATATACATAAATTGTCCCATATACTAAGGAAGATAGCTGAAAGGAGTGACGTTCGCATAGTTTTTCAGCATCCAATAAATTGGTGAGCCTGTGTAGGAACACAAGGCCAGATAAGACCACACATGCCGTCGTCGACCACGCATGCCGTCGTTGTATAGGGCAAGCAAACTGCTTCAATGAGGCCATGGAGTACTTGCCCGAGTGTTCTTTGAAGTACAGAAGTACCCGCATTCGCCGAAGCATTGAATCCTCGTAGACGAGATGCCTAAGGTAAAGTACGTCACCAGGGATGTGCCGCCGGAAGACTACGCTCTGCCCAGGGAAAACCAGCAAATTGTAAAGGTACGTGCTGCAAGGCCGTGGTCTGGCAACTTACGTTCTTCCGTAGTGCGTTCGATAGTTCTTAGATAGAGCTCGAAAATACATGCAGCTGACAGGAAATAACTGCAATGGGTTTCCACAAGGAGAACTCTGTCGCGAAAGGCATGCGCTGCCATACGACGTCTGCAGTCCTTTAATAGAAAGCCAACTTCATGGAGATGTAAGAATCTCGCCAATCAGCACCACATACCTCGTACAGGTATTTAAGTTTACCCCTGTGAGGAGTAGCAGGCCAGAGACGCACTCTCCAGGCCGACATCTCCTCCTTTCCTCTCATTAAATGCTTCCTTCTTCTTCTTCTAAGTTTGCTATATTCTCTTCGTAATATGTAATACATTGTCTATGTGTACGGTGTGGTTGTCTAGTGTCATTAGGAAAAATTCATGTCTTGCACGTATGTAACTGAAGAAGTCCTCTACTCAGCTTGTAAGTTGTTTCATCCACCAGATGCTAAAATGTCGAGCCAACAACCTCTGCGACGTTGAAGAATCGCCAAGCAAGACCTGTCTGGGCAGCACGGCGGCTACATTCAGGAGGACCGCATGGACCAGGCGAGGTTGAGTGGCTTTTGTTCCACTTAGTACCAATATATACGTAATACTGCTCTCCGTGTATGCACTGACCTATTCAAACATGAATTGTTGTTCATGCGTTACGAAATTCACTAAAAAAGGAGTGCTTGTTTTGCAGGTGACTTTCTCATCGTCCAGCCAACCAAGGAAGAATCGCCGGTGACGGCCGAAATCCACCGTATTCTGTTCCCGTACCAGGTCAAGCAAACTCGGGATCAGGGAATGTGGTAAGTGCTCTTTGATTTCTGTACGCACTATGTATTCGTCAGTATACCTTGGGATACTCGCGCCGTTCAAGACTTTTCCAAAGGCAGCCGTCACTACTGCGGTAAGATAGCATACGTGACCGTGCTTGTTCTGTACGGAGGCCTCCTTTTCTCAAAAACTCTTTTTTGTGTTAGTAAAGTTCGCCTGGTGTAGGGCAATGTTGATTTGCTGCCTTTTCGAGGCACACAATACTGATTCCATTTTGCCATTTATCATTCGCAGGCCACAAGCCTTCGCAATGAAGGACGAGAAAGGTGACCGCGCCAACGACAAGATCAGTGACGACGAGGACCTTTTCATCTACACAAACCGTCCCACTTTTGAAGATTTCGACGACCGATCATAGGAAAGTTACACTTCATCTGAAAGCGAAGAAGAAAAACTATTGTACCGGAGTGGAAAATAAAGCGTGTTTCCTTTTTCTCGTTCTAAATCCGGCTTTGTCTGTTCTGTTTTTGGATGTGAGTGATACACGTACCTCGACCCACATGCATGAACCAAAGTGTCCATGTTGCTGTGGGGAAACTCGATAGGACTAAATTCAGCGATCGCGCAGTGCGTGTGGTGCAATAGACTGAGATACATAGTGGTCAATGGTAGCTGGTGGTTGGCAGTCTCTTGCTTCTTCCTGTCCCTTTTCAAGTTATGACTTTCGTACCAGAACCTAGTACAGATATTATGCAATGGTTTACGTACAACTTTCCTCCCCAAGGTTGCCCTTGTACTTCTTCCACTTGTTGTTTTTCAAAAAACAGCGTGTTCTCTCCTGGAGTACAGCCTGGCTATCTTTCCTTATGATAGTTCAGGCACAACCCTGATAATTGCCTGCGAAATTGTCTTTTGTGCTTGTCGCATGGAGCATTGGCATATTTTGTCCATAAAACTGTCGTTGCCTCTTTTTTTTGGGGGGGAAATTGGACGCACGTGGTAGAATTAATACGACATGAAAGTTATATTCTTAGACCATGCCGTAGAAGCGGCAATATCTCAGTTCTATAAAAAATACAAGAAAGAGGTCGTAGGAACGTTTTTTTTTTCGAAATTATATATAAGCTGCAATTGTATCTTTCTCTTGCTTCTACGTATAGGTGGTATGCGTCTATAGATGTACACGTAGCCATTAAAGGGGATATCATCTACGTCATTACCATTTCCTCACTACTTGTGTTCGTTTCCACTTTAGTTTGAAGAACGTGCACTTTCGCACAGACCCACTCCTTTCCCTCACAACACATACACCCAGCAGTGGCGAACCCAATTTGCACATTATGGGGGCAAGTCGCCAGAATGGAACATATAATCTGGGACAGCCGGGTGCGTCGCGACTGTCCCAGATTATATGGTCCCGTTGCAGTCATTGTACCTTAGAATCCCCATCTGTATATTTTATGCTTTGTAGTTAACGTTTTATGTCACAATAAAAGCTGGTTCATTGGGTGATTGACCTTCTATTGGAGGCTCTTCTGGCCGAAGCGTGGGAATTGCAGCCCAAGAATCTCGGCTCTTGTCATTTTAGCTCGGCTTGAGAATGTGTTCTTGTATTAGTGCACACAAGGGCCCTTAGCTTTAACGTGGCGCCTATCAGCCACCATTCCATTAATGCTGCACAATTCTCCGGCGTTACACACCATATCCTTAAGAATTTTACATTCGACAACACATCTTCGCGTCTCTAGAGTCCGCCGTGGTAGAGCAAGTACATTTTGCATGTAGTACATACGCCCCTCCTAGGAAAGTATCCTGAGGGAACAAAACAGCGAAATGAATTGCCGAAGAAAACTAGCACGTTCTTGCTGTATCAAGCAGTCAAAATAGGATAATAATTTCACTATGGGTGTATCACTGATAGGGATAACGTGAAAATATTTAATTCTGTACGATGTTGCTGAATACTACCATGTCTTGTAGCGGTATGGAATTGTAGAAGTTCGCTTTGTCGTTCTGAAATATAGTTCGTGCGTTGGGCCCGCCCTGTGTACTCGCATTTCTTCGTCCGCGATTTCTGGCATAGCGCATTTATGTTTTCCACGATTCTCCCTCCAGCACGCTAAAAATTAAACGCCCCCCTCCAGGCGGTTTGGGTTTTCTCTTCTACCTTACACACCCTTTTCTACCACCGCGCCCCTTCAGTCTCTTTTTTTCTTCTAGGGCAGCGTATTTGTATGCTGCAATGATTTTTCCATTCTAGCTCTCTGCTACTTAAACCGGCACCTTCACATGGTTTTCGATGGCTTTCTTCTACCTTACACAATCTCCCTCCTTTCCCGCTTCCCCAACTTCTTTCACAAGGTTTCTCTCCGGAGAGGACACCTGGTTGAGGTGTCCTCTCCGGAGAGACAGTTATCGTGCACTCCCCTCCCCCTTTCCACAGCGATAAAGAATCTCTTCTCTGAACGAGCAGTTCTCAACACATGCCGCAGGTCAAATGCAGGCCGTCGAACCGAATACCTTGCGTGTAATCACCATAAATATCCCCTGCGGGTGGGACAGCGGGCTGTGTGCGGGTCGGAGTTAGGCGATGAACCTTATTGAAGGAACAATATTGACTATATATATATATATATATATATATATATATATATATATATATATATATATATATATATATATATATATAACTGCTGCAGTGCAGCAGCAGCAATGCGCATGCGCAATAATGACAGACGTAAAGTGGCGCTTTATGAGCCATGCTACATCTTCCACTTCACAGCGGACTTAACATTTGTGATTAGTGTATCTCGGGTAGAAGGTACCGACGGGGCTCGCGTCGTTGTCTTGTGCTTCGTCGTAGTTCTTTTGCGGATGTTGAAAACGATCCGCTTTGAGGGACGCGACTCGCGTCGGGCTGGCTCGACTCGCGTTTCGGCTCTATCAAACGGAGGTTCTCCCTTGAGCGCCGAAGTTCGCGACCGTCTTCAGTTTTCATGATCGCCGAGTGGGTTTCCTTGATCAGTCTGATCAATACTGCAGGAGCCTAGGCCCGCTGGTGTGTGTCCTATGCGGTTACCCGCTGACCTGGTCTCACCGGCGGTAGGTTCCTGCTACCGCGATTGTAGTAGGTCCTCTATCGTTGGCGTATTTGTTGAAGGCGGCCCTGGACCACGTCCGGTGGGATGGTCCTTGGTTCTAAATGGTTGGTATGCTCCGGTAGCAGAGTTCTCGTCTGACGTCACATCAGTCTCTGCACAGAAGACTGGAGCACATCATCACGTGGGGTATTGCGTCACTCAAGCAAAGCCATTTGAAAAATTGGCATCTTAAATGAGCACTTTTAGGGGCGAAGCTCCTTAAGGTGTGGGTCTGTCCGTCCGTTGTTCCTAGTAGCGCGTTACTTTCAAAGAAATGATTGATGCGATGAAAGAAAGAAGACACACAACTTATCTACTCATGCTCAGGAATGCTAGGACCACCTGTCGAAGGGTTAAACGTGCCGGTCTATGCACGAGAGACAACTGTTAAGACAATCTGTCTCTTTTCTGTTGAAGCAGTGGAGGCGCTGGTTTAAGCTAATCGACGGCTGACTCACGCACGCGCTGTATGCCAGGCCTCGGCCATTAAACGCGTTTCTTCATTTTTGTGCCTGTACAGAATCTCGCATTCGTCCAACATGCGCGTGCAGTTACATCCCCGGCAATGCGACGATAGATTGGCGCAGGCACGTTGGCGCAGGCAGCGTCTTCTAGCGAATTTCTTGATTGAAAATACCGACTGCTCGCGCTGGAGAACCGTTCACCGGCCACCCATATATATATATATATAGGCACTGGATCTTGACTTGCCATGAAGTGCCGGTGGCAGATTTCACTTGTGCGCAGTTGAACCATACGGATTCGTAGCGTGCGCGTTAACTAAATTACTCCGGAACTCGGCACTCTCTACGATGAACTCCGGATCTTCGCCCACTCATCATCATTCACTCCGTGGATATGCTGTGAATTTTTTTCAAAAGCCTTTTGGCTCTTGCACCGCTCTCTCCGTCATGCCGTTTGACCACGGGTGACAGGGGCTTGAAGTTACGTGAGCAATGCCTAGGGTGTCCAGAAATTCCTTGAACTCGGAAATGCTGAAATGCGGCCTATCGCTGCATATTTGAATGGGCAAGCCATGAACGGAAAAGATTTCTGAGCACCATGTTTCGAGCGAGCGAGCTGTCGCTGTCCTAAACTCGCGTATTTCCAAGAAGAACGAATAGAAGTCGACAATGACTGCAAACTCGTGGCCATCAAAAGAGAACAAGTCCACGCCGACAACCTGCCATGGTAGTGAGGGTATCTGTGACTCAGAAGTGGCATCTTAGGGTTTTAAGGCTTATGCTTTTGGCACACGTTGCAAGCTTCACAAAACAGTTCAATGTCGCTCGACATATTCGGCCAGAACATCATGTTCCTTACCCTAGCTTTCATATTTTCGGCTCCCACATGCGCCGCGTGAACGCCCATCATTTGTGCTATCTTCGATTGCGGCATCACTGCCTTGTTATTACGGGATACGAGGCCGTCCTGTGCGCGTATCTCGCCCCGGTATTCCCAGCACGTCCGAAGTGGATCGGGGACGTCTTGCTTATAAAACGGCCATGTGGTACTCGTTGACTTGAAACGGTTCGTCTTCTTTCATGCGTATTTTGCTCGGAAACCTTGACAAGGCGTCAGCAACGAATAATTCTTTGCCAGGTTTGTACAGCAAATGGAGAGGGTAACGTTGAAGTTAAGCGCATGCGTTGTAAACGGAGTGGGCACTGGTACAACGGCTTACTGAATATCGCTACTAAGGGGTGGTGGTCAGTTTCAACAGTCACCGCATGCTGCCCAGATATGTAGACATGAAATTTGGTGCACCCATGTGCGACAGCGAGTGTTTCTTTCTCTATCTGTGCGTATTGTGTCTGCGCGTCGGTAAGCGTCCATGACGAAAAAGCAACAGGTTGCGCATCCAGCATCAGGACTGCGCCTGCTCCCAGCTGGCTTGCATCCACTGATAAGGTAACTGATTTACTGGAGTCAAAATATCGGAGGCTGGGTGCTTTGATCAAAGCCTCGCGCAATCGAAAAAGCTTTCTTGCTGCATTTCCGTCCAGAGCCATGCATTGTCCTTTCGCAGCAAAGTTCGAAGTGGTGCTGTGGCCTCGGACATATTTGGGATAAAGCGCTGTACAAAGTTCATTCTGCCCAAAAAACTTGCAGCTCTTTACAGTTCTTTGGTGACGGCAGTGTACGCGTTGAGGGTCCACCCGTAGGCCTTCGGCACTGAGCACGTGTCCATGGTAGCGCACCTCCGGCTGCAAAAGGAAACACTTCTTCAGCTACAGTCCAAGACTATGTTCGCGGCAACGGGTTAAGAGAAGCTGTAAATTGCAGTCATGTTCTTGCTTAGTCCTCCCCCATACAAGAACGTCATCTATCACTACTGCAACATTTGTGAGACGTCTGGCGCTCTTTGGCCAAGCTTGGCCTTTGCGCCATTAAACAACATATATGATCATTTGTGAGACCTTTAAGACGCGGTGCACTGCTGCTTGAAATATCTCCGGGGCATATGCAAAGCCGAAAGGCATGCGCAGGAAACTACAGCGTCCGTACGGCGTACTCATTGTGCAAACTTTCGAACTTGCGCCATGCAGATTTATCTGCCAAAACCTTGACGCTGCGTCTAAAGAGGAAAAACAGTGGCACCTGCAAGCTGTGGCGCAACGTGTTCGAGTATAGGCATAGTGTAATTATTCCGCAGAAGCGCGTTGTTCAGCTCTATTGGATCTACGCAGACGCGCACTTTATCTTTCTTGATGATCGTGACCATGCGACTGAACCATTCCGTTGGACCCATTACCTTTTTTATCACGCGTTGGTCTTCCATGCACTGAAGCTCTTTTTTCACTCTTCTTCAAGGGCCACGGGAACACTTCGGGCGTCGTTTTGCACGCGACGAATAAACCCTACGCGTTCCGCCACTAATCCAATTGGAGTGACAGGCACGTTTTGTTCCACCTTGAAAAAATATTCTTCGTTCTGTTTGCTGTTAGCACGTAGGCGCAGGCGAATTTTTCCTGTTGGTGAAGTCTCATGGCCGAAGAAGACAGTCAGGATCGCGTGACAGGTTTGCAGGAGCTTGTCGCGTAGCTTTCTTGCACCCTGCTTGAGATAACGCACCATTTAGCTGCTCGTATCTAGGTTACACGTGAATTGACGTCGTACAATGTCAACTGCTGCAGTCCAGTTATCTACGGCTTCTACTGCGCTTACGGTCAAAGTTTGCAAGAAGTTATCGGCATCTGCTTCTAGCTCGGGCAGCTTTTTCACGCATGTGCTTTGCCGCTGCGCCAACGATCTACATGCTAGAGCGAAGTGATTACGCCCACCACACTTTTTGAATGTTTTGCCTAGAGCAGGGCGCCTTGCGCCACCGTGCTCTACAACTGCAAAGGCTACAGTGTTGCACATAAGTGCTGATTGCCTGAACTACTGCCTCGCGTGCTGCTTCTGTGCCTTTACTGATTTGTTTGAACTGCTCCTTTCCCAGTTCCTGGGCACGACATATTTCAACGGTCCTGAGGTAGGACGGGTTCTCGGCAATAAACCTTCCTTGCAAGCTTTTGTCTCGTAATACTACGATAATCCGGCTGCGAAGCATGCGGTCCTCTAGGTCTCCGGACTCGCAGTTCTTCGCTATAAGTCAGATCTGTTAGCCGTTCATTAAAAGACTCCCCTGGCTTTTGATATCCGAAACTAAATTCGTCAAACGTCAAGTTTGCCACTGGCTCGTAGATATCCCCTAACTTGTTGAGCAACGTCTCGACGTTGTCCCTGTCTGCTTCCCCCATCAAATTTGAAGGTGCTATAGGCTTTCCTGCCTGCTTCGCCAACTGTTACTAGCCACGTTGCTACTTGTACTTCTTTTGGTTGCTTACTCAACTGGGTAACAGTGGCAAACAAAGTGAACTCACTTTTCCATGTCTTCCAAGCGAGCCATGCGTGTGCTGACGGGTTCAGTGGTCCGGGTGGTGGAAGCAGGTGTTGACGGGCCTGACACAGCGACGGGGAAGCGCTGCCACCATGTGTACGGGTCAGGGTCGGCCTATGAACAACTTTATCGCAGAAACAATAGTGAGTATAAAGATACAACTGCTGCTGCAGTGCAGCAGCACTAATGCGCATGAGCAGTAATGATATAAAACCTGAAGTGACGCTTTATAAGCTATGCTACACGGTTTAAAAACGAAATGACATGCGCATGAGAACAAAGCCACCCCTCCTCCTAAGAAAAAAAGGGGTAACTCGGCGGTAATTTGTCGAACTTTTCAAATATAGACATGTTCAGACCTAAAGCTCGCTATTGGTTCCCTGTGAGCGGCTTCCGAATGCGCATCTGGTTAACGCGGTATTTAACGGGCTCGTACCGCTACAGCAAGCGCACATCGCGTCGTTGTATAGCACAAGCGACCTGTTCGAAGTAGGCCTTGGAGTATCTGCCCAAGTGTTCTTTGAAATACAGACCTACGCGCATTCGCCGATACTTCGAAGACGAGATGCCTAAGCAAACGAAGGTGAAGTACGTCACCAAGAAGGTTCAGGCGGAGGACTACGTCCTACCTAGAGAAAACCAGCAGATTGTCAAGGTACGTGATCCAAGGCAGAGGCCTAGCAACTTGTTACATTCTTCTTCCGTGCTACCTTTATTAGCTGTTTCCTAGAGCTCTAAAAATGCATGTAGTGTGACAGGAAATATATGGAAGGTAGTAAGAAATGGTTGACAAATTTCCGCGATGAGAACTGTGCCGCGCAAGGCATCCGCTGCCGTACGACGCCTGCAGTCCTCCCTTAATGCAAATCCTACTTCTTGGAGCTGTAAGAATCTCTCCTATCAGTACGAGGTACACCACACACATAGTTAAATCTACTATATTCTCTTCCTAATATCGAATGCAGTGTCTGTTGTAACACGTGGTTCTCAAGTACGATTAGGACGTATTCATGTCTTGCACGTATATCGCTCAAAATGTCCTCTTCTAAGCTCGTTATCTGTTTCTTCCGCCAGATGCTGGGATGTCGGGCTAAAAGCCTGTACGACGTGAGAGTCATCGGACAACACCTACCTGGCCTGTACTGCGGCTACATTCAGGAGGACCGCGTGCATCAGGCAAGGTGAGTGGCTTTTGTTCCAATTATTTCTGATATACCCTGAAACGTTCCGTATGGTCGTTCCAATAATTCCGTATGTTTCCGTAAGACTCATATGGAAAAATATGGAAAATATACGGCAAGTATATGGAAAACTTATGGACTTTGTATGGAAAATATGGAATTATTGGAATACGGAAAGAGACTTTTTCAGTAGGGTAGGCAATGCTTATATTTGCGTATGCACTGTCGAGCTCCAAATGAATTGTTGTTCATGCGTTACAACATTCACTATACAAAGCGAGTCCTTGCTTTGCAGGCGACTTTCTCATCATCAAGCCAACCAAGGTAGGATCGCCGGTCACGGCCCAGATGCACCGCATTCTATTCCCGTACCAGGTCAAGCACATTCGGGATCAGGGCCTGTGGTAACTGCTCTTTGATTTCTGTGTTGTGTATGTATTGTTAGTATACATGGGAATACTTGCGCCGTTTGAGACTTTTCCAGAGGCTCCCTTCAGTGCTCTGGTAACACAGTAAACAAGACCGTACTTGCTCTGATCTAATGCCTGCATTTCTCAAAAGCTGCTTCTGGTGTTAGACAAGTCGATCTGGCATGTCGTTGATGCTTCGTGGCATGCAATACTGATTCCGTTTTCCTCTTCTTATTCGCCGGCCAGAAGCCTTCGGAAAGAAGGACGACAAATGTGACTTCGCCAGCGACAAAGCCCAGTGACGATGAGGACTTCATCTACACAAACCGTCACGCTGTTGAAGACTTCGACAACAGAACAACGGAAAGTTATTCCTTATCTGAAAGCGAAGATGATAAAGTGGTGTACAGGAGCGCAAAATAAAGCGTGGTTGTTTTTCACTTTCTAAATCCGGCTTCGTCTGTTCTGGTGTTGGAGGTGTGTGATACACGTACCTCCAGACACGTGCATGAACCAAACTATGAATGTAGCTGTGGAGAACCTTCATAGGACGAAGTTCAGCGATCGCGCAGGGCATGGGGTGGAATGGCCTGAGATATATGGTAGTCATTGGTAGTTTTCGCTTCGCCGCCTCTTCTTTCTTTATGTCCCTTTTCACGTTATGGCTTTCGCGCGACAACCCAGTACGCATATTGTGCGGTGGGGTACGTACAACCGCCCTCCCCATGGGTCCTCCTGTAACTCCTGCTGTGGTCCTTTTTCAGAAACCAGCCTCTTTTTCTCTCCTGGAGTGTAGGCAACCTCTTTATCTCCGCATAACAGTCCGATCACGCCGTGATAATAATTATCTTCGGAATTTTCTTTCGCGCTTGTCCCATCGACAATCGGTATATTTTGGTAATAACACTGTCACATCGCCTCCTTTTCTTTTTTGAATATTGGACTGTGGTGGTAGAATTAATTCGACATGAACGCTGTATTTTAGCGAGTGCAGTACAAACGGCAAAATAACAGTTCTTTAAGAATACAAATCAGAGGCCGTAAGAACGTTATTTTTTAACCTCATATGCGCCACAATGGTTTCTGTCCCTTACTTAGAGTTGGTGTGTGCAGATGAAGCATCGCCGCGAAAGGCGATATCATCTATACGTCAGCATCGCATCACGTCTAGGTGGACCTGTTCCCTCAGGGATATAGTTTTGTCCGTGTCCACTTCCCTTTGAAAAGAATTTTCGCACAAACTCAATCCTTCCCATCACCACACATACGAGTTCTCTCACACACAAACGCAGCAGATCGGAGCGAAGCCAAATGGCACGTCATGGGGACAATTAAGTCGCCACACTGGAACATATAATCTGGGACAATCGGGTGGACCCTCTACCAGACGCTCTTCCGGCCAACACTGCCCCGAGGCGTGGAGAGTGTGGTCAACGGATTTTGACACTTATATAGTCATTATGCCTCTACAATAGAATGTATCGTTATACTTGTGGATATTTTCCCTTTGGATTTATCCTCCTGTGCCTGCCCCCCCCCCCCCTTTTTTTTTTGCCGTACAATTCTCCAGTGTTACACGCCATACCCTCACGAATTTTGAACAAGAAGACATTCAGGCGCCTCTGAGAGTCGTCTGTCGCAGACGTTGCGCCTCCTATAGACAAGTGTAGCAGAGGGAACACAACAGCAGATCAATAACCCAGGGTAACTGTCATCTTCTGTTTTTTTACGTAGCATGTGGTTTGCAAGATAATTCTGTCATCATGGGTGCACCATTCATAGGGCAACGCGAAATCTTATAAATTGTGTATCATATTTCTTTAGGTGCTTCCGTTGATCTGCTATGTGCTTCCATGGGCTGGCTTGGCATTTTTAAAGTGCAGTTGGCGGTTGGCGCCCGTCCTCCGTGCTTCCTTTTCTTCGTGAGCGTATTTCAGAACTGCACCTTTACTTTTTTTTTCAATGCCCCCTCTGCACTCTATACTCCAACGCGTCCCTTGTCATTCTCTTTCAAGTCTCTCTTCTACGTTGCACGCCCCCTTCTCCCAACACCGCCCTTCCTACACAAGGTTTCTGAAGAACCAGCTGTCGACATATGCGAGAGGTCTAAGACAACGCGCCCAAACAATCACCATAAATATCATCCGCGAGAGGGACAGCAACCCAAGCAAGGAAGTGGCAGTGGCATTGGTTTGAAAACAAAGCCGACCCTACTCAAGAGAGAAAAAAATAGGGGGACAAGGCAGAAAGGTCTCAACACTGGTGTTAGTCCCTTTGAAAGTTCTGGTACAGATAGAGCTCGGTGTCACGCTTCTTCTAAGGTTGTAGAAGATAGCTGCCTGGTTCTCTTCTTTCAAAGAACTACACCCCCCCCCCCCCCCCAAGGCTTTGTCATCAGAACTGCAAATGTTCACAATATTTTCATGACAGGCACGACAAAAAAAAAAAAAGTCCGGCACAACAACTCCTCTTCAAGTGACCGCTCCGGAACCTAGCTATGAAACATTGTGTATGTCTCCATAGATGTGTAATTACGCTGTTAGACGTTAATCTCCGTCAGGGGTGATTCATTCTTTAAGTGCGCCGTTGGCTTTGCCAGGGCCCATGGAGGGGAGAGAAGGACAGAGGGAATCGGACCCGTTCAAAAGTTTCCACACCTTGCATGCATATATCCGCGCAAACACCCACACATCCTGCACCATACCAAGAGGTGCCAATTAGGCAAACAGATATTACAGTTTTCGTATGCCTATCGGTCTGCTCAGTGGTCCATTCCGTTCGCTTCTGTGTCTTGACCTTGCACCAGCAGATAGGAGTAGCTGATATCTTTACGTCAATTAAGAGAGGAAAAAAATCGGACCTGGGCGGGACATGTAATGCCACAGATCGTAAGAACAAGAGAATGGACACCAAGATATTTCGAAAGCAGCAGATCGGGCAGGGAAAACGTGAAATGGGGAGACGAATTATCAGCATTTCGTCTCCCGGCCATGCTGATACTATGAGATATTTAACTGGTCCTAAATAAAGAGGTCCAACATGAGATTTAGGGTAACATAATGGACACTGTATTCTCGCACACGAACAGAAAAGATGCCTTCTTTCTTTCAGTTCACTGAAGCCACTGCCCCAACTTACCAGCTTCTTTTCAGATTTTGAGGGTGAGAAGGGGACATTGCTCATCGTCCGAGTCTGCTGTTAGCACTGAGGATCTCCCTGGTACACATTCGCCGTCAGCTTGCTGGAGGGGCCATATGTTCTTTGTCAGAGGTTCCTCGAAGAGTTTGTCCTTTCGTGTTTCATTACAGATGTCTTTCGTAGAAAGCCTCATAGTACAACCCTACGCACATGGTAGCGCCTTCGGTAGGAAGATCTCTTGCAGCAATACTCAGCACAATAAAAAAATATTATTGATAGCTATCGTAATAATTGCTAGGGTACGTCCCGTAACCACGGAGTGGAGGGCTCCTGAAAGAGCGATGGCTAAGAATACTTCAACGTGCGCTGACGTCGTCCATTACATACGGAATTCAACATTTCGCCTCGCACGAAGTGCAGCAGCCGCGGCTTGGATTCGATCCGGCGACCTTCGGGTCAGGAGCTGAACGCCATAGCCGACCACCGTGACGGGTCAGATCACACAGCGACCCACTGCGGAGGAGTGTATAAACGTGACAATGGCATTTCATGCGATTTGAAGTAACATGCAGCGCATGGCGAAGTTCCTTTTATGTATAGTTAGTGCGTGCAATTTCAAGCGTTGCTAACCAAGGGAATGCATCATCTATACATTATTGCACCTGTAAGTGGACCTGTTTAGTCGTGACTGCTTCATTTCTTGTCCTCTTTAGTTTGAGAGCCATTTTAGTATTTTCTTCTCCAAGGGTGTAGACTAGCTCTCTCATGTCCATATGATAGTCCAGGCTCAGCATGTGAATTGGTATCATCGGAGTTTTCTTCCGCTCTTGTCGCGTGGAAAAGGGGCATATTTCCTCCTTTGTTTTTTTTTTCGAACGTTGGACTTAACCGGTAGTATTATTCCCACATCAACGCCGCATTTGCGAGCTCGGCCCTAAACAACGGCGATATCACACTTCTGCAAAAGTACAAACCAGCAGAGCTTTGCGAATGGCAAAATTTTGAGTGCGAAGCGAAGTCGAATATTTATGCTCAAATTTGATTCGAACCGAATATTTTTCAAATAATTTTCGAATATTTCTTTACTAATACGACGTCAAAAAGCAGAGAACTGTTCTGCTAAACATGGGAAAATAGATTTATTGCATAACTAGTGTACTGCCACAGTGTCATTCTAAAGCCCTAGGCAACAGTCCAACAGAGAAATGTGCAATAGACAGCTGAGGTAACTTCGCTGCACTACACAAGAATTAGCTTCGCCGCAGTACACAAACTTATGCTTCGCCGCAGTACGCAACTGTTATGCAGCAATGCGGACTACATGCGGAAATGGGCCACTTGACGCACGACATTGCGTAATTTTTCCCCTTAAAACGAAATAACGACGCACTACCAGCTGTCAGAGAGGGCCTTCCCTCTCCTCCACGCTAAACTCAATAGAGCACAGTCGTCGATATTGCGAATGCTCTAGACAGGGTCGTCCCCTTTGAGAGGCAGACTGAGCCTTCATTCGCCAGACATTGACCAACACTGTCCGGATTGCGTCGAATCGTACTGCTGGCTATCGCACATGCTTTGGTAATGCTCCGCGTTTAGCGGCACTGAGTTGAGCAAAGAAGAGTGGGAAGACGCGCTGCGAAGCGGCGAGCACCAGACATATCACCGGGCTGTTCGGAAGGCTCACGAAAGCGCGGAGGCTCGTGGGATTTCCCGTCCCAACGTGGGCGCGGCACGCGACCCCTGCCGACCACTAAACCAATAGTGGGTGGGGAAGGTTTCCTCTGGACTCAGTAATGCTATGTTCTCCTCTTCGTGCTTCCCCTTAAAAATCAAGTTCAAACAGTTCAAATAGTAAAATTTAAGTGCGTATTGAATCGAACAGCAAACGCTATTCGAAAATTTCGAATATTCGACAGCCCTACAAATAAGTGTTCGTATTAACGTTATTTTTCGAACTTGTATGAAAGCTGCACTCCTTTCTTTCTGTCGCTTATACGTATAGGCGGTTTGCGTCCTCGCTTATACGTACAGATGTACGTGTCCTCGTTAAAGAGGATATCAGTCTAGGTCATAATCTGATTACGTCTAGGTGGACCTGTTTTCTCACGACCAGTTTTGCTCGAGACCACTTTGAAAACCAATTTCGCGCAGACCCACATGGGTGTATCACTGATAGGGATAACGTGAGATCATTTACGTTCTGCACCAGATTGCTGTGCTAGCATGTCTTGAAGCGGTATGAAAATATATAGGTTCGCTTTGTCTTCCGAAATACAGTTTGTGCTTTCCGCCCGCCCTGTGTACTCGCATTTCTTCGTCGGCGTTGTTCGGTACAGCCCCCATTTCCATGCTTCTCCCTCCAGCCCTCTGAAACTTCAACGCCCTCCACCACTTGGTTTTCGAGGTCTCTCTTCTACCTTATGTAACCCTTCCTGCCCCCGCCCCTTTCACTCTCTCATTTGTTTTCTCCGGCAATGTACTTGTATGCTCCAATGACTTTCCTTTCTAGCTCTCTGCTCCTTCAGCAGGCGCTTTCAAATGGTTTTCGAAGGCTCTATTCTACCTTACACAATACGCCTCCTCTCCTGCCTCCCCCCTCCCCTTTCTTTCACGAGATTTCTGAAGAACCAGTTCTGGACACATGCCTCGGGTGAAATGCGGCGCGCCGAACCAAATACCTAGTGTGGAATCGGCATAAGTGTTATCTGCGAGAGGGACATCAGGGCCACCAATGAAGTGACACTGGCTGAGAACAAAGCCACTCCTGCTCTTTGGGAAAGAAATGAAGTAGGAGGAAGGGGAGGGAATGCTGTGAGAATTTGTTCCCCCTTTTAAATATACACACTTTGGCACCTAAAGCGCGCGATTGGTTCCTTCCGAGCGGCCTCTAAATCCACGTCTAAGTAAGAAACTATTTAAGGGGTTCGTAGCATATTACCGAAAGCACACATCGCGTCGTTATATAGTACAAGCGAGCTGCTCCAACGACCCCTTGGGGTATCAGCCCAAGTGTTTTTTTAAGGTAGAGCTACCCGCATTCGCCGATATTTGAAAGCCTCGAAGGACCAGATGACCTAAGGTAAAGAGGGTGATGTAAGTCACCAAGAAGGTGCCGGCGGAGGACTACGTTCTACCCAGGGAAAACCAGAAGATTTTAAAGGTACGTGCTGCAAGGCGGCTGTCTAGCAACTTGTTATGTTCTTCCGTACTACATTTATTAGTTCTTAGATAGAGCTCTCAAAATGCACGCAGTGTGACAGGAAACACCTGTGAGGTATTGAGAAATGATTGAGAAATTTCCACGTTGTGAACTGTGTCGCGCAAGGCATGCGCTACCGTACGAAATCTGCAGTCCCCCTTTAATGCAAAGCCAGCTTCATGGAGATGCAAGAATCTCGCCAATAAGTAACATGTACTTCGCACAAGTCTTTAAATCTACTTTATTATCTTCGTAATACTGAATACAGTGCCTGTTGGTAACACGTGGTTCTCAAGGGTCATTAGGATGTATTCTTGCCTTGCACGTATGTAACTGAAAACTTCCTGTACTGAGTTTGTAAACTGTTTCCTCCACCAGATGCTGAGATGTGGCGGCAACAACCTCTACGACGTGAGAGAGTCGTCAGGCAAGACATGCCTGGTAGCATCGCGGCTACATTCAGGAGAAATGCGCGGATCAGGTGAGGTGAGTGGCTTTTGTTCCTATTAGTACTGATATATACGCAACGCTGCTCTTTGCATTGTGGGGATCGCCGGCCGCCAGGCCACAGACTATGGAGACGACGACGATGACGAACTGCGCGCGTGTGGTGCTGGGGCGCGCGCTGGCGTTCTAGTCGGGTCCGGGCCTAGGCTGGACGCGGCTGGGCGCGACGGCCCTCAAGTGGCCAGCTGGCCGGGACTGGCTGCGGCGGGCCGAGACGCGGCAATCTCCCACAGGTTTGCGTTTCGGCATTCACTATACCAAGGGAGTCTGTTTTGCTGGCGACTTTCACATCGTCCAACCAATCAAGGAAGAATCGCCGGTGACGGCCGAGATCCACCACATTCTGTTCTCGTACCAGGTCAAGCACAGTCGGGATCAGTACTCATTGATTTCTGTACGCTGTGTGCATTCGTCAGTATGCTTGGGAATACTTGCGCCGTTCGACTCTTCCATAACAAGACGTCACAATTGTAGTAAGCTAGCATACGTGACCGTAATTGTTCTGATCAGATGCGTACTTTTCTCAAAAAGTTTCGGGGTTGTAGTAATGTTTTTCTGGTATATGGCAATGTTGATTGGCTGATGTTTCCGGGTGCGCAACATTGATTCCATTTTGTCCTTTATTATTCGCAGGGCACAAGCCTTCGAATGGAGGACGACAAAGGTGACTGCGCCAATGAAAAGGACAGTGATGACAAGGACCTTTTCATCTACACAAACCGTCCCACTCTTGAAGACTTCGAAGACCAATGAAAGAGTAGTGTAGAGGAGCGGAAAATACGGCGTGCTTGCATTTTCACTTTCAAATCCGGCTTTGTATGTTTGGTGCTGAAGGTGAGTGATACATATACCTTGAGAAACATGGCTTAGCAAAACGTTTTCTTGGGCAGTAGGTTCATGACTTCTATAAAATTGTAGCGCAAAGGAACACACGGACAGGACAAAGAGCGCCCGTCCTGTGCTCTTTGTCCGTGTGTTCCTTTGCGCTACAATTTTTTATAGAACTTGAGAAACATGCATGACCGAAAGTGTGC
>JABSTT010002227.1:0-48605 GCA_013339685.2 Hyalomma asiaticum | reverse complement strand
ATCGGTTACGACGGGAGCCGACGGACGATGCTCAAGGCAGGAACAGGCGCATAACTGTGCTCGCAAAACATTTGTAGGCTCTTGTGCACACTTGGATGTATCAGCGTGTTCGGTGTCGCGATCGGCGCGCTTGATACGCGTCAGCCACAAACTGCGCTGCCTCGGGATTTTAGCTGCTTCGTGCGGCCGCATTGACTGTGTGCGTCTTTTGGCACGTGAAAAAGGTTTGTGTTCTTTCACACTCGTCTCTTCATTGCTCTCCTGCGATTCGAGAACTCAAATACCGCGGCTAACGAGAGCGAGTACAGAAACGCATACGAGTCCGCACTTTCACTGCCGCGGCTGGTCCTCCACGATGGCGAAACGGTATCCCGCAGCGCCTGGTCGTGACGTAGGTGCAAGGCATGTATAGCCACGTTGAGCGTGCGCCTGTTTTCTGTACGTACATCGTTTTCGGACGCGCAAATCTAAATGTTACGCACGTTTCACGATGCGGATGAACAGGCTACGTCGACAGACTGCATTCATCAACTCGGATTCGATTTTTATCGCGTCGTAGCTTCGATACCACAGCTGCCATTGCGTCGGGCGCTTGCTTAAACCGAGCTTGCCTCCGCCGATGTACACACATTTCCCATACTGCACTACGCGCTCGCAGTGGCTTCTGGGATAGCTTGAAAAAGGTCTATTAAGCTATGACAAGTAAGTCACACCTATATAAGCGGATATTAATGATTTATAATTAACTAAGCCATGGTATTAATAAACCACGTCTAATTAAGGTAAATCTAATTGCGCGAAGCCTAATTTAGCTGGTATGAACAAATCTAGTGTAAGCTAGCTTCTAATTAGGCCGTGTTTAATTAAATAGTACTTAATAAATCACGCATAGCTAGGTTATTACTAATTAAGTCAAACCTAAGCTAGCACTTATTAATCGAAGGTAAATTATGCTAAGACTTCAAGGTCAAGCCTCATTAAGTTGCGACTAAGCATTTCAGGACTAATTAGGCTAACACTGATTAAATCAGGCCTATTTCAGGTAGTATTCATCAAGCGATACCTATTTAAGTTAATATGTCAAAGAACAGCGTAACTAGGCCTGTACTAATTAGGCCATGTATAATTAATATGACTAATTACCTCAAGCATAAATATATCATGACTAATGAAGACCTGCGTATTAAACAATGTATCATTAGGTATAAGTTAATAAGACCTAGTCTAATTAGTGTAACACTAATTAGGTCCTGCCTAATTCAGTTAAGAGTGAGTCAAGTCTCAATAAGCTCAGATTATTAAGTTACGCCAAATTAAGCCAAACATTACAGACGTAATGATTTCATCGAAAATAATTTACCTTAGTCAACCCTAATCTGTTGTAATCCTTAATTCACCCTAATATAAGTCTAGCGTAATTCGCTCTGTAATATGCCATAGTCCACCTTAATGCACCTTAGTCTGTCTTAATCCACCCTAATGCGCCTTAATGATCTCTAATCCATGCAAGTACACCCTAATCAGACCTAGTCCTTTAATCTACCTTATAGAAGAAATATTTTGGGTTTGACTCCAGCCATGTTATTTAGTAGGAGTACTAGAAGGTCGCGCATTAGAGTACCATAGGGAATAAGCCCATCTACAATCACTGATGAATTAAAGTTTGGGATTAATTTGTGATTTATTACAGGCTGCAGGCATGCATTTGTTGGCTTCTTGGAAAATTATATTTATGGTGACTTTTGCACCGCACCTTTCGCGTCCACGCCGAGGTAGTTTACGGACGCCTTCCAATGGCATCTATGAGGCTTGCGCATTAACAAATATATTTTTACATATTTCAAGCAACTATTTTGCCTATATAGGTGCTCACAACGCAAGGAAAAGCGAGCGCACGGCACGCACGGCACGCACGGCACGCACGCGCGTACGGTTTTAAAAAAGGCGCGCTGCGAAGGGCCCGCACACAGCCGAGGCGGGCGTGTCTGCCATCGGCCAATAGCACCGACGCTCCTTGTAAGTGCTCTATGACGAAATAGAGCATATTCAAAGAGCGTGAGGAGAAGCCGCTTTTTGAGCTAAGGGCTCCGAAGAAGTGGAAGCTTTGTGCTCCGCTTGTGAACGCTACGCTTCGCGGATGACTACAGCATTTGGCTGAGATGTTCGTTACAGCGTAGGCAAGCCGTAGAATATGTTTTTTCACCAAGCCCGGAGGGTGATTCAGGACCCCTTTAAATACTGTGGCTCATGTTCTGTTTCACCATGTCACGAGACGCTCGCGCTCGAAAGCGTTCCTTGTCGCGAATATAAGTGCCGGACTGGTGAGAGCGCGCGGCCATTCTTGCCGCCAACGCTCGACTGCGCATGCTGTTTTCGCCGTCGCCGTTGTCCGCCGCGGTGGTGTAGTGGTTAAGGTACTCGGATGCCACCCAAGAAAACGCGGGTTCGATCCTGGCCGCGGCGGTAGCATTTTCGATGGAGGCGAAAATGCCAGAGGCTCGTGTGCTGTGCGTTGTCAGTGCACGTTAAAGAACCCCAGGTCGTCTAAATTTCCGGAGACCTCCACTACGGCGTTCATATTGTATCTCTTTCACTCCCTTTCTCCTTCCCCCACGGACGCTTAGCCGTGCTCCCTACATGGGCTGAAGAACTTAGCGTCTTTCGCTTAACTAATCCACAATCATCATCATCATCATCCGCCGTAGTCTAGCCAGAGCTTGCTTTTGGGCACAGGTTCGCCCGAATAAAATTTGATTCTTTTCATAGTCCCTTCGTCTGGTGTGTTCAAGAAAGACCGTCACGTCAACGTGACAATATCATATCAAGCAAACAGCAAACATTAGATAATGTGCTGTTTGCCGTTTCACCGACCATAAGGCGATGCTTGTTGCGGTTGGCCAGAAGAGGTCTCCAGAAGAACAAATCGAACAGCTGTCAGATAGTTAACGCAAGAAGGACGACAGAATGTGACCATTTACGAATGAAAGTGCTGTTAAATAGATCGGAAACCTCTACCATTACTATAGATATGTCGCGCGCGCGCATGTGTGTGTGTCTGTGCGTGTGTGTGTGTGTGTAACAGCACACACTAATAAGTATGCACTGAGTGGTTGAAGTGCACACTAGGGACCGGATTTCGCTATCGCGTTCAACTCTTAAAGGCGAAGCTTAAGGGTCCCCCAATTTTTTTCTTTCAAACCTTCCCTTTGTCTACTCGCGACGTACGTTTCTTGGAAAACTGCCGTATAAGTGCATTCCCTACAGTATGCAGGAAAGTGCCCTACGCCGTTCGGGGTCTTGGACCAGTCTAGAACAGCAATGGTCGGTCCATTTCATACAGAAATTACACACACACACGCACACACACACACACACACTACATACACACGTATATATATATATATATATATATATATATATATATATATATATATATATTGAAGTGGCATTTCTGAGCTCTGCCATTGGCAATGCACTTCTGTTCACGTCGAACAGATCGTTATTTATGCCGATTGTCGATCTAACGTAACAGCCACATGTAAAGCTTTTGTGAATTTATCCCGTACAAACAGCAGCCGTAGAGAGGATCTGGGATAATAAGCAATGGTTTTTCGACAGAAAGGCTTGAACACTGACATAAAGGAATGCATCTGGAAAAAACTGCGACTGATTATGTAGGACATCTCCTTGGACTGCGTCATACTGTGGGCTCCAGCTTGACATATCCCTTGATGTCGCATGGTGAAACCCGCGCATGCGTTTTAACAGCGAAGTTGTTGTAGCTAACCGCAAGTAAAAAGAATCATGACAGCTTCACTCACCTGAAGCCTGGGGAGATGCGAAGCATGTGGTAGAGCGCCGGTGTTCCCTACAGGAACACGTCAGTCGCTACTGATGGGTTTGCTTTACCGGGGTCACGATGACGACGACGTTAGGCGCCCACATCCAGGGCTCATTAACAGAAATTAATTAAAATTATTTCTGACACTACGACCATACACATGCATTGTCTGACTGCACGGCCTCCAGGATAGAGCCACACAATGCTAGCAACAAAATTTCACAAATTTCTGTTAATTAATGCAGTTAATCCTGACTATTATTTCACTTTAAATTAGTTTAAATCATGTTAGTTTATTTCGAATCGGTTTTGTTCATTATACAATTGCATCTCGTCCATCATTTGACAACTTGATTTACTGTGTCGAGAGGACGCGACAAGAGACGCCGAGAGTTCGAGACCCTGAGGTGCTTCGGGGGGCCCCCAAAAGTTCGGCCTGCCGCAAAGCTATCATCATCATAAGTTCTGGCATTGGACAGAAGTGCCCACGCACTTCTGTCCAATGCTTAATGTGCGGCGTTCGCACGCACTCTTCTTTTTTATCTTCCGCTGATGCCCTCAGCGTTTGCGCACAGCTTCGACTTGTCCAGTGCTCAGCGTCTCGCAAAGCAATTCATTTGTGCTTACCTTCGCGACGCGAGAGCATGCGTCCTCCCGTGCCGTCCAAGCAGCTCTTTGAATAGCATATGCTTGCATGGTGTAGTATAGCAAAGGGGTGGGACGGCGTCAAACCGAGGCCACGCATGGCGCGTTTGCCACCGTGTGTGATTCGACACGACCGCCTTTACGTTGAGCTCGGTGCGAAACTTGGAGAATCGTTCGGTAGGCCTCGCAGTGCCTCGCGAGGCGCCTCCCTAATCTTTGGACCAAGGCGAAGTGCGGGTTTGCCGGAGACGAACCCGGACCGACGAGTGCCCATCAGCCCCACGGTTTTTAACGCGATAGCGTTGAGTTCGTGCCGTCTTAGGCGCCCACGGCGGAGTGAACGAATGAGTGATCCACAGATTTATTGCGGAAACAATCGTCTCGAGTTGCAACATTCTTTCCTCAAGCGCCCGATGCGGGCCCTTAAATTTCTCAATGTAAAATCAGTCGAAAAATGTAAAACTATGGCTTAACTAACCCCTATACACAGTATAGCTCCGACTGTTATTTGCATGTGCGAAAAAAACGTAAGTTTGCTACAAGGAGGCGGTGTGAACGGGGCCCAATAACGCTGTAGTGTTCACTCTTAAAGGCCAAGCTTGGCGCGCTCTATTTTTTTTTTTTGTGCGTCTCATCCGCATAACTCTTGTTTTCGTGACAGCGCTGCTCTACTCTCCCCGTCGTGGTGCGCCCCATGGTTGGCGGTTGCTCGGCGAATGAAAGGGACTCGATGTTGGCCGCCAGTAGCAAGGATGACAATGGGCACCCTTGGCGCACTGAAGATCGCCCAGATACACTATCAGTAGCTCCCCATTGACGATTCTAGGAGTTGCACAATTTGGATATGCCACTTTTACAGCCTCAAGTTATTACACTACCCACGTTCAAGTACTCAAATACAGAAAAAAGAACATTGTTATAAAAGAGATCGAATGCTCTTTCCAAGTCTAACTGAATGGTTTGCGGCGCTTACATCTAATGTGAATTATTAAGTTTTATTGTATTGTTTGAGGCTTACTCGGTTCTATCTAAAGAGATAGTGGTTGCTCTTTCCTAACCGAAAGTTGTCTTAATTAGTGCACTTTTTAGAGTCATGCATTACAACTCAATCATGTAACGGCGATGTATTTGAACTTAGCAGGTAATTCTTCCTTTGCAGGTGAGCAGAAGGAACCACCTGCGGACATCGCTTATCTAAATCGTCCTCTCGCGAAGATGTGGCACAAGCTTCGAGTTGTGACGTACAATCACTTGGAATCGGTCAGTTAATTCTTCACGAAATTGTTGTTTCGGTGTTTTATTCAATAGGCAAACAATTTCTGAACAAGGGTGTGGAAACAATTTGGAAGGTACCGGCAGCGAGGTGCCACGGACACTGAGGTCCGCTTGCTGCGAGGGCTGCAGAGTATAGCCTCCCTTCCTAAACTGAATCCCAATTATTCCTGAACAGCACAAACAGCAATAAAGCGTGAGGCTTCTACAGGGCCTACGAGTGGCAGCGGCGTGCACAAACTGATCAAAAGCATTCATGCGTGCAAGAAACGTTGCACTTTCGAACGCGGGCACACTGTAATTCACGCGAGAAAAAATTAGAGCACTCCTGTTGCTTGTTTAGAGTGTTTTACACGATCCCTGCGTGCGACAGCGCAACTCTAGCAGTATGAACCTTCCCCTGGCCTTAGAAACAACCCTCTTAGAAGTAGCACTTCTGAAACTCCCAGCAAACGAAGACCATGAGGAAGTGCGCATTGTAGCGGCCTGTTTTTCAAGAACACCGATGTTGGTAGTATACAGAGCGCAAACAAAATACACCATCTCCCGCTAAGGGGGACCATTAAGCGATGCGGAGCAGCATTGGGGGTGCACCCCGCGTTTGCATCAGTTTGACGCTAGCAGACGCTGCCTGCGTCAGCGTTGTCTCTGTAGGGCGAGGGCACGTTCTCGTTCCTTGCAAGCTGGTAAAGCGTTCATCGAAGCGCGTTTCCATAGTCAACGCGCGCCGTTCGGAGAGGAGAGGGGGAATGCCGAGAAGAGAGGAGATGAGATAAGGAGAGGAGGGGGAGGAGGATTTGCATGCGCAGTGCGGGTGTGGACGCCACACGGCGGATGGATGGAGGGAGGGAGTGACATAGGCCCGACCATAAGCTGCTTATTTCGCATCTAAAAAGAGAAAGACGAAGTTTGATATATCTCATGTATTCTGGAAATTGCTGTCAAGCGAAGAAGTCAACGAGGAAACAGCCGTTCTGGACTGTTTTGGATTCAGCCAAGTGTTGCAAGTAGGATAGAGGTCTCTGCGTCTTTTCAGTAGTAGTGTGCGCAGCGGCACGTGGGCCTGCGGGACACGTCGACAGCCCCGCGGCGTCTAAATGTAGCTCATCGTATGACGTAACAACGCACTCACTGCATTGTAGATGCATCGGTTTGGTCGAAGAGGAATGCATTTGTACGGCGCGCTGATGTTCATATTAATAAGTGTCATTTTCTGAGGTATTCCTGCATGGCCGAGCGAAGCAGGATGAAAGTGCGTTGGATGATCGCAGTATATTTGTATTGTTTCTTACATAGCTCTAACAACCGTAAACGGCGCACTCTCATGCATTCTTTTCCTACGCGTCCGAGCTGCTCTTCCCCGAAACGGCACTGAGGGGACAAGTACGGTCGCGCAGCCGCGACCCCCCCGAGCGACGTTCAGCGAAAGGGAAGGGTCTCGTACCAGGAACCCCTGGGGGCCAGCGTGGGAGACCAGCCGCTCAATGGGAGCAGTTTGCTTTCCATCGATAATTGCTGTCAAAGACCATGCAGAGAGAGAGCCGAGAAAGAAGCTTTGTATAGCGTACGGTGCTACGCCGTTCCTTCTGCACGATCGCCTTATGAGCGGCAACATAACACGTCCCCCCTTAAGAGTACGCTGGGCTGTTCTACGCTCAGTGGTACGATAAATCACTGCCGCGATTAGGTCACTGGACTTTCTAAGCATACAACAGTATACACAAACATCAAACACAATTGCGAGACAACACGACAGGAGAATACAAGAAACGAAAACAAATACATGCTAAACGATCAAGCACACCATTGCTGCTTCAAGCAGTAAGATCACTAGTGTCTGTTTCTTGGATTGTCAATCACACAGTCCACAATATACAGCAGCGAGTGGGCAGGAACATTGACGTTCCCCCCTCAGTTGGCATGGCACTGTTATTCTGATGGCTTCCACAAACTATTCTGGAGCCTCGATAATGCATCCGCATTCCCGTTACATATACCCTTCCGATGTTGTACCGAGACATGATATCGCTGTAAAGCCAGCGCCCATCTTGTCAATTTCGCCCCGTGCGGAGTAGAAGTTGTAAGGTACGACAGCAGATTGTGGTCGGAAAGGACGTTTACTATGGCACCGAAAAGCCAGTAGTCAAATTCTTTAAGGCCCATATTATTGCGAACGCTTCCCTCTCAATTGTCGACCAACGCATCTGGGTCGGTGAGAAGCGGTGGCTTGCAAAGGCGATAGGCCTCTCTTCCCCATCGGCTGACATTTGCGCCAAACATGCTCCCGCCGCCGTAGCTGAGGCGTCTGTGAAAAGCCAATAGGGCTGAGATGGCTCTGGGGTGTTTAGCGCCACGGCCTCGCACAAAGATTGTTTGAGCATCTGAAATGCTGCCTGAGCTTCCTCCGGCCAGGGTATCTTATTAGGTACCGCTTTCTTTGTTAACAGCGTGAGCGGGCTCGTCACCTCTGCATATCCTCGGACGTACTCGCGATAGTAACCGCACAGTCCTAACAGGCTGCGTAGTTCCTTTTTGGTGCGCGGTGGTACCAGGTTCTTAATCGCTGCTATTTTTTCAGGGTCTGGTGCGTGTGTCCCTGAACCGACAATATGCCCCAGGTAATGTATATGGGATCGCGCAATCTGACACTTCTCCGGACTGGCTTTCAGTCCCGCCTTCTCTAAGACATTAAGAATAATGTCGAGATGCTTTAAGTGCTCCTCCCAAGTGCTAGAAAAAATAGCAATATCATCAAGGTATGCCGTGGCATACATTTGATGTTGCGACAAGAGTTTATTCACCATTCTTTGAAAGGTTGCCGCGGAATTTTTCAGCCCGAAAGGCATCACTTTCCATGCGTACTGACCCTCGTGCGTTACAAACGCGGTGAATTTCTGACTCTTCTCTTCCATCGGTACCTGCCAGTACCCGCGCCTAAGGTCCACTACCGTAATGAACTGCGCTCTGCCTACTCGGAAAATCAATTCCTGAGGATTCATCATAGGGAACGCATCCGCTTTGGTGACGGCATTTAACGCCCTGTAGTCCACACACATGCGGATAGTCCCATCCTTTTTTCCGACGCATACTACCGGGTGTGCAAACTCACTCTCCGTGGGGTAGATCAACTTCCAAGTCAAAAGTTCGTCAACTTGCCGGCTGACTTCCTTCTTTAATAGTTCCGGCACCCGATAAGGAAACACCTTTTTTGGCTGGTGGCCCGGTTCTATTTCTATCCTATGTTCGTCTACCTTCGCTATACCCGGGGTGCCGTCAAAGAGTGTGCAATGTCTTTGGAACACCGCCTGTATTTCCGCCTGCGCGTCAGCATCAAGGTGAGCAACCTTCTCGCTCGTTAGCACTAGCTCTTCCCGCTTTATAGTGGTTGGTTGTGGAGCATATTCCACCTCCCCAAAATCATGGTCCTCATCGAAGACTACCCCAATATGACTGACCCTTGTATAGTAAGGTCGAATGTTATTGGCGTGGACACTTTTCACCTTTCCCTCAGATGTTTCAACGCGGTAAGAGTGTTCGCGCTCACGTCCAACCACTGTGAATGGGCCTAGCCATTTAGGTGACATCTTACAATTCCGATCATTGTCGAAAACCACAACCTGGTCGCCAACGTTAAAAGCTTTGAGCCTGGTGCTGCGATTATAGGCACTGGCGTAACTCTCCTGATGAGTTGCACTAGTTAGCTCAGCAATATTAGCGGCCGTCTCGAGCTGCTCCTTAAGTTGCTGTAAATACTTAGCGGGGCTTTCTCTCTGGCCTAATGATGCCTCCCTTTCTTCATCAATTTGCGCATCTTCGCCGGAAACGTCTTTCTTCTCCAAAGTAACGTTGCATGCCACGACCTTTGGTTTCTCTACTGCTTGTTCTGCCTCGGGAGCAGGCTCGGCCGGTGCTCGACAGGGTGCCAGAGGGCTGCTGGCCTTCGACAAAAGTTTCCAATCTTCCTCGGTCAACAAACAATCTGTGCCCTCGACGAGCTCATCAGTTAACGCGCAGAGTAGGTCGACGCTCTGAGGCTCCGTAACCTCTCGCGGGCTATTTAATTTGACCGGCAACGTAACTAGCCTTGCCTCGATAGTTTTACCAAAAGCAGACACCAATCTCACCTTGCTAGACGGCTCTACTAAACTTCTCGGAAGCAGACTCTCCCGAAAGACAGTTATTTCACTCCCTGTATCCAAAATTGCATCTGCGGATATACCTGCACATGATACGGGAATTAACTGCAGTTTATTTGTGCCTTCACCCTCGTGTTTTAGAGACTTCACCTTTGCGCTAAGTACTCCATCAGGTATTTCAGTTTCCGTCTCGTGGGATAATGTTACCTTTTGGACCTTCCGCTTTGGCTCGGTAGCCTTCTTCGGGTTGCTCTCCTTATCACTAGACTTCTGGCACTCTTTAGCGAAATGGCCTGAGCCGTGACATAAGTGGCACTTCAGAGCCCCTTTCTCTACTCGTGTCGCCGGCTTCTGCCCCATTTCTACAGTTGGTTGCTTTGAAGCACGCCCTTTTCCCTTCGCTTGTTCGAAAGTTTGCAGCACTTTAGCGATCTCAGTTGGCCTAAGCCATCCCTCGCCTTCTCTTAGTCTCACATACTCAAGACCCTCCGTGCTAAGGCCCGATTTTATGCGGTCAGCAACCATGAGTTCTGCCATCACTTCTACCGTGTCGGCCTCTCTCACTTGGAGGTAGTAGGAGAAATAAGTTTTCACGCGGGACGCGAACTGCGCCCACGTCTCTTCCTTCCGCTTTACCGCTGTTTCGAACCTCTGCAGATACTCTGCCGGAGAAAGGTTCAGTTCCGTCAGTACTGCTGCTTTAACTGCCTCGTAATCTGCACTCTCTTCAGAGTTGAGGTTACGCAGTAAGTAACGAACTCGTTCAGTTAGTGCTGGTATAACCAAATGCACGCGACTCTCATACGGTACTTGGTAAGTAGCAAATAGTTTTTCTACTTCCTCAAACCATAATGGCACATCCGCGTCACTCGGCAGGCGGAACCCTTTCAGCACTTTTGCACATTGCTGGACAGAATCGAAACACCGTCGCCCCCGATCACCCGTCTCCGACCCAGAGTTGGACAACGTGCCGTTGAGACGTTCCGCGTTCATTCTAGTTTGCAATAGCTTTTCGTACTCAATCTGTAGATTGAGCTTTTGAATTTCAAGTTCGAGCGTTCTCGTTTCACTTGAATTCGGCAAAACCTGAGATGCCAGCTGCATCGATTCTTGCCTCTGAGTAGGCACTCTCGCCTCATTTGACTGATCAGAATTTAGAATACCATGATTTGATGGCTCTCGATTCCGATCCATTGCTACCGCACTCGCACCTTCATCTCCATTAGACTCCATTGTTTCAGCACCCCCGCGTGTTCTCACCATGTGCTCTACACATAAACTGCCATGCCAACTAGAGAAAAACGCAAGAAATCCTGCTCACCCTTTGCTGTATGCACTGTCGTTCCTGGATCTCTTCCACGGTGCCGGAGTTGGCTGCTGTGGGATCGTCTCGACGTTGCCGCTGGTGGCTGACGGATGCCTTGCCCCTCGGTCTCCTCGGCACTGGTCCGGTGTATGGTGCTGTAGAGCTTCGCCGATCCCTGTCCGACTGCGCCAGTTATGTTTTTCTTGTTCGTTTTCTCCTTGATGTGGATTGAAGTCCCGTCAAGAAGATGATCGACGTCGATGAAGCAGGAGGCAGGTTGGAGGTAATCAACTTGAAGGTATATTGCAGCAAATATTTACAGTCATATGTACATCTTGCCGAAGCACACTGATGATAACATAGACATCAACAGCGTCTTACTCTTCTACTTAACTTTTCTTAAGTTAGAGCCTAGAACACTGTTACTACATACAACGAACCTAGTCTCACTGTTCGACCACCGAGTGGTTACGGCCCAGACAGAAGTTGCATCGTACGGAGTCTTACTGATCGATCAGTTAAGTGATTACAGCCTAGACTGAAGGGAAACGAATCCCGTCCAGTCTTTAGTACCTTACGGTAACAAAGAAAAAGGGGAGGTGGCCACTGCTGGTCCGCCTCAACCTTCTGTCATCCAATCTGTTTATCCTCAGATTAAGCCACTCCCTAGTGGGCTGTCCCTAATCCCGACAGCAGCGTCTTTGCAGTTTAAACAGACATTTTGGCATTCTTTCCCATCATGGCTCTCCCTCTCCTTATCCCACGCTCTCAGATATTCTCACAATCGAAATATCGGTATCGTAGCAGCCCTGCGGCATTCGGGCCATCTCCCACGCTCATCCAGTCAAACCCTGTCGTTCCAGGAAACACAGCGTGTCTTCGCCTTTCCCGCAGTTCGGACACTGCTGCGACTCAACCCTTTGTTCCAGTCGGCGCGCCGAGAGCGCATGCCGGTCGTTAAAGAATTGGTTGGGCCAAGCGCATTGTCGCTTCGAGCGACGGCGCACTTCTCATGCATTCTTTTCCTACGCGTCCGAGCTGCTCTTCCCCGAAACGGCCACTGAGGGGACAAGTACGGTCGCGCAGCCGCGACCCCCCCGAGCGACGTTCAGCGAAAGGGAAGGGTCTCGTACCAGGAACCCCTGGGGGCCAGCGTGGGAGACCAGCCGCTCAATGGGAGCAGTTTGCTTTCCATCGATAATTGCTGTCAAAGACCATGCAGAGAGAGAGCCGAGAAAGAAGCTTTGTATAGCGTACGGTGCTACGCCGTTCCTTCTGCACGATCGCCTTATGAGCGGCAACATAACACGTCTCATCCGCATAACTCTTGTTTTCGTGACAGCGCTGGTCTACTCTACCCGTCGTGGTGCGCCCCCTGGTTGGCGTTTGCTCGGCGATTGAAAGGGACTCTATGTTGGCCGCCAGTAGCAAGGATGACAATGGGCACCCCTGGCGCACTGAAGATCGCCCAGATACACTATCAGTAGCTCCCCATTGACGATTCTAGGAGTTGCACAACTTGGACATGCCACTTTTACAGCCTCAAATAATTACACTACCCACGTTAAAGTACTCAAATACAGAAAAAATAACATTGTTTAAAAGAGATCGAATGCTCTTTCCAAGTCTAACTGAATGGTTTGCGGCGCTTACACCTAATGTGAGTTATTAAGTTTTATTGTATTATTTGATGCTTACTCGGTTCTATCTAAAGAGATAGTGGTTGCTCTTTCCTAACCGAAAGTTGTCTTATTTAGTGCACTTTTTAGAGTCATGCATTACAACTCAGTCATGTAACGGTGAAGTATTTGAACTTAGCAGGTAATTTTTCCTTTGCAGGTGAGCAGAAGGAACCACCTGCGGACATCGCTTATCTAAATCGTCCTCTCGCGAAGATGTGGCACAAGCTTCGAGTTGTGACGTACAATCACTTGGAATCGGTCAGTTAATTCTTCATGAAATTGTTGTTTCGGTGTTTTATTCAATAGGCAAACAATTTCTGAACAAGGGTGTGGAAACAATTTGGAAGGTACCGGCAGCGAGGTACCACGGACACTGAGGTCCGCTTGCTGCGAGGGCTGCAGAGTATAGCCTCCCTTCCTAAACTGAATCCCAATTATTCCTGAACAGCACAAACAGCAATAAAGCGTGAGGCTTCTACAGGGCCTACGAGTGGCAGCGGCGTGCACAAACTGATCAAAAGCATTCATGCGTGCAAGAAACGTGGCACTTTCGAACGCGGGGACACAGTAATTCACGCGAGAAAAAATTAGATCACTCCTGTTGCTTGTTTAGAGTGTTTTACACGATCCCTGGGTGCGACAGCGCGACTCTAGCAGTATGAACCTTCACCTGGCCTTAGAAACAACCCTCTTAGAAGTAGCACTTTTGAAACCTTCCAGCACACGAACACCATGAGGAAGTGCGCAACGTAGCGCCCTGTTTTTCAAGAACACCGATGTTGGTAATATACAGAGCGCAAAAAAGAAAGAAAAAAGAGATTGCACCTTCTCCCGCAAAGGGGACCATGAGGCAATGCGAAGCAGCACGGGGGGTGCACACTGCGTTTGCATCGGTCTGACGCTAGCAGACGCTGCCTGCGTCAGCGTTGTCTCTCGCGGGCGAGGGCTCGTTCTCGTTCCTTTCGAACTGGTAAAGCGTTCATCGAAGAGTGTTTCCTTAGTCAACGCGCGCCGTTCGGAGAGGAGAGGAGGAATGCCGAGAGGAGAGGAGATGAGACAAGGAGAGGAGGGGGAGGAGGATTCGCATGCGCAGTGCGGGTGTGGACGCCACACGGCGGATGGATGGAGGGAGGGAGTGACGTAGGCCCGACCATAAGCTGCTTCGCATCTAAAAAGAGAAAGACGAAGTTTGATATATCTCATGTATTCTGGAAATTGCTGTCAAGCGAAGAAGTCAACGAGGAAGCAGGCGTTCTGGACTGTTTTGGATTCAGCCAAGTGTTGCAAGTAGGATAGATGTCTCTGCGTCTTTTCAGTAGCAGTGTGCGCAGCGGGACGTGGGCCTGCGGGAAACGTCGACAGCCCCGCGGCGTCTAAATGTAGCTCATCGTATGACGTAACAACGCACTCACTGCATTGTAGATGCATCGGTTTGGTCGAAGAGGAATGCATTTGTACGGCGCGCTGATGTTCATATTAATAAGTGTCATTTTCTGAGGAATTCCTGCATGGCCGAGCGAAGCAGGATGAAAGTGCGTTGGCTGATCGCAGTATATTTGTATTGTTTCTTACATAGCTCTAACAACCGTAAACAGACAGTCGAACCATTATAAGCATAAGCATAATTACGCCTGCCGGCTGACGAGTACAATGAAACACCACAAAAAAATGAAAAATTTTTCTGTACATGTTTTGTTTCGAGAGTACAGAAGCCGTAGATGCAGCGTAGTGCATCACACTTTAAGTAATGTGATACTTGAAGTGTGATGACTTTGCGCATGCACTATAAAGCTGTGCACTATAAAGAAGCTTTATCATAGTTACATGTTCTAGATTAGTTCGTGCAATGATCAAGTGGAATTCGCAAAGTTATGATGCCTTTCAAAACATGTGCGTTTTAATTCCTTGTGTATATTTTATACAAACTTATGATCGATGATCAACACACGTACGTTTATTACGAAGAAAGTAATGTGCATATGGCAGACATTAAACACGATGCACATGAGAGTTCATAAAAAATCTTAAAATTGATTGTATCTTGGTGTCACGGAATAAATGGGCATATTCCAGTTTTCATACATTGAGCTACTATCCTGCAGCTTCAGTATGAAATATGAGGAAAGCGTGGTATAAAATAACACCTCAACACTCCGTTCACACCCGCCAGCGACGTTAAATGGAACACTAATATTACTTTCGTTATGTTCTAGTGGCTGCATGCCAAGCAAAAATTGTTTATCACAATAAATGTTCGAGCATAAAGGCGTCTTGCGTCAAATTCGTACGTGCAAGTTATGAGTAACGATTCCCTAAACACATATACAGTGTTTATTTTCGGTGTTTCACTTGCCCACTGCTACACATGTTGCATGTCGAGCCTACGAATTCTTACTTTCATTGTGCTCTTTTTCGAGCACTGACAATCTTTCGTTACGACGAGGGTGATTCTTAAACGGGGAATGGTTTCAATCGGGTACTTTATATGAGTTGTGTGCTGCGTGTTTAGAGAACGTCACAGCTAATTTAGCATACAGAGAAAATACCGCTTGCTTAGCAACGATCTTGCCTAGGCTGGTATGCCAAGAAACATGGTAACTGAAATTTCTCTTGAGAGGTAGTCTTGAAAGAACATTTGGGAGCGGACTTTGCCCCGAAAGTAAATGATTACGGTAAATGATTGCGGAAAATAAATAAATTAATAAATAAATAAATAAATAAGTAACGGTAGCTTGCCACAATTGCTCCATTATCGCATGACGCATATCGTTATATAGATCGTTACTTTACAGGTACAACCGGGGATAGAAGAAGATACAACAAGCAGAGCTCTTGTTTCTCAGGAGGAAGAAGTGAAGTGCCGGTCCACAAGCGTATGAATAGATGTACTAGATAATTAATAAACGCAGGTCTGATACAAGTCCAAAGCTAACCTCCGGAATACTGCACTGCATTATACGCAGTGCACGGAAACGTGGCATGGGGTAGTGAATCTTGTAAGCGTCACAAGATCACTGCAGTAGTTAAGGTTATTAGATTTATTTGCACGATATACACTCCAAAACATCCGCAATATGAAATAATGGCACACTTCTGTGTACACCAATGCAACTGCGCAGTCGTCGCTCGTGCTGCACTTCGAAGAACTATTGGCGCCTAGGAGTTGGAGTGGCGCCGCCTGGCGGGAGCGCACGGATGGCGTCAGGGCAAGGACTCGCGCATCGGCTCTCTCACCTCTCGCCTTGGGGCGCCTGGGAAACGCGCGCTCGCGCTGTCATATTTTAACGCAATAGCGTTAGAAAGCTCGTTCCGCAGAAATACCGCCGTCGGTGTCGGCGTCTCCACGTGTCTCTTGTGAGCGAAAAAAATCGGCCGTGAGCGAAAAATAACAGCTCCAAAAATGGACAACTATGTCCATCTAGCGGAAGACATATCAAGCAATGTCTTTTAACGCAATAGCGTTAGAGAGCTCGTTCCGCAGAAATACCGCCGTCGGTGTCGGCGTCTCCACGCGTCTCTGGTGGGCGAAAAATCGGCCGTGAGCGAAAAATAACAGCTCCAAAAGTGGACAACTATGTCCATCTAGCGGAAGACATATCAAGCAATGTCTCGACTACCATGGCCTCCGAGACGGCGAGCGCGCCCGCCATCTCGGAGGCCATGCGAGTACAGCAGAGCCTATATGCGGTCTGGTCGGATGCTCTGCATCCACTTTTTTAGCATTTCATTCTCACGACACCATTAAAGAAGTGAAGTACTGCAGTTGCCATTTCACCGACCATAAGGCAATGCTTGTTGCAGTTGGCCGGAAGAGGTCTCCAGAAGAACAAATAAAACAGCTGCCAGATATTTAACGCAAGGAGAAGGGCAGAATGTGACCATTTACGAATAAAAGTGTCACGCCTACGCGCAGTTCATAATACAGGACCATGTGACTACAACACTGTATAAAATTTTCATGAAGTTGATCTAAAAGTGCTGTTAAATAAATCGAAAATCTCTACCATTACTATAGATACGTCGCGAGCGCGCGTGTGTGTCAGTGTCTGTGCGTGTGTGTGTGTAGCAACACACATTAATAAGTATGCACTGAGTGGTTGAAGTACACACTAGGGGCGGGATTTCGCTGTCGCGTTCAACTCTTAAAGGCGGAGCTTAAGGGTCCCCCAATTTTTGTTGTGTTTATGTTTGCTTTTTGTTGCTTGCCTCAAGCTCCCAATGAATAGCACAAACAGCAGCGGATATGATTGAGGTTAAGAACAGCGATATAATTGTGTATACATTACAATCTTTGCCCATGAACGCTTCCGTCGTGCACGGAATCTCGGCTGCGGCGGCTGCATTTCGATGAGGCGAACTCTCCAGGTCCGTGTACTGTGCGATGGCAGAAACCAATCACTTTGGCATAGAAATTCGAAAAAAGTGATCCGCGCCGAGGGAGTCGTCGTGTTTCCTCCAGACGACACAGTCTGCGTGACAATAATGTCTAATATTTCCTCATTGATTACAGTCTGCCCTGAGGAGCAAATTTTTTTCTTTTCTGCCTGCTTGGTATTCAAGGAACTGGTAAATTGGAGATAATCCTACTGTGGCAGCCTAATTCCTAGTATGCTGGTTGCTAAGATGGAGGTCGCGGATGCGATTCGCGGCCAGAGCTGCTGCATTTCGATAGGGACGAAATGCTTGAACAACTGTGTACCTAGGTTTAAGCGCATGTGAAAAACCCCGAGCGGTTTAATATACTGGCGTCCACACTGCGGCCTGGATAAAACATATTGTGGTTTTGACAGGTAATGTCCTAGAAGAATAAAAAGAAAATAACCCTTATTTGGAAAATTAGGGAGGGTTTAAGGACTTAGATGGGTGGGACCCCAAGTCCAGGGCTTCAATGGCTTGTGCCACCAGCCGGGCGTGGCCCATAGCATTTGTTGCACCTCCAGGTCTGAGCTAGCGAGGAGTGCCTCCTATTGCACCAAGGAGGTTTCTATTGCATACTATCCTGTATGAAATTTAGGATCCCTGGCGTATTGGTACGTCCCCATAAGATGTGGTAAAGATTTGGTGGAAAAATTTTGTTCAAACGCAATAAATTTGGATAGGACCCTTTTTGAATTTTACGGAGGTCCACTGCGTCTTACTCTTCAAGAGATTCGGGGGCGGCAGGACATTTTTACCGTGAGCGTTGGCACTCAGTAAACATTTCACGGGTGAGGGGGTGCACATACGAGCAGGATCACCTTCTTCCTCCTCGAGGGCACTCTGTCGGGGGGTTCGGTTGTAAACGGGACGGTGGCTGGTGCTCCTTTCGGTTAGTGCACTCTTGAGCCGGAGCCCCCGCGTTCCCGTTACCCTCCAGGCTTGTGTCGGAGGCACGGGAGCGACGTCGGTAGTTTGTTTCACTAGTTCCGTGTGGCAGAGCCAAGGCTACGAGGCCATCGAGCGCAGAATCCTTCCGAAGCGAGACGAAATGCCATTGTTCGGACACTGCAAGTAGGGCTACTGCAAGTAGGGACCCCACTTCATCGTTCTCCTCCTGCTTTAAAAGCTGCAGCTGACACAGCAGCGCCCGCTCTTGGCAGATGACAAGCCGCGGAAGAGCATGTTTAACATGTGTTCACCAACGGACTAGCCGAAGAGGCGTGTAGCTTTCACAGTACTGTACGGAACTTGTGAAACAGACTATAGGTGTTTTCAAGCGATTGTGCCAATATATCATTCTCCTTGTTCTTTTTTTTATGGACGCGAGTTCTCCTGCGGATTGGACACCAACCTTCCGCACTTCCCTGTCACCACGGAATGCACTGCTCTCACGGAAGCTGCTTCACACCCGCAGATTGCCGAAAGCTCACCCGTATATCCACTTCAGAAGACCAGCAATGCCAGAAGCACCATCGCGATACTGCCGTCACTCCTGCATCCTATGCCTCTGGTTCGTTCGTGTGGCTTTGTGTGCCAGCGACGAGCCCTGGATTGCCTCCGAAACTAGGGCCGAAGCACCACGGTCCTGACCGTGTTTTGTACCAGACGCCTCCTGTTAACTACGATGTGGGGCCCATTGAGCCACCTTCAGATAAACGCCGTCAAGGCCGCGAAATCCGACATGTAGAGCGTTTGAAGCCGCACTACGATCCATGTGGACTGTGCTATCGCCGGGACGGCTTCTCTTTCCCCTGAGGAGATAAACTACCGTAAATGTATGAGCAGTGGGCAGTTCACTGGAATGAGGAAGACGGCGAGTCTCTCTCTCTAATATCAGTTGGGGTAACTAAATTAATTCTATGCCCTGACCTCCTTTTCTTTTTTTTGTATTACCTATTATTATTACCCGGGGGAGCAGCCATAAACCGAAAGCTCCGCTCGGTTGATGGTCGATCCCCCTGTGTGCGTGGCGCTAAGGTATGCAGGGACCAACCAACCAACCCAGCACCCTTGTGGCGTTTCTTGAGCTTCGCTACCTCTAGCTGCCAAGCTCAAGTATTCTAGGACTGTAGTTGACCAGGACACCCCTAGGCAAAGCACATGCAGACATTTTATCAAAAGGGGAAAGGAGTTCTTGCTAGAGTAATTTTGTGACATAATATCTAGACCACAAGGGACGTGGAAAGTAGGAGGAAGCCTTTCTTGAAGCTGTCAGGCGAAGTGGAGTAGAAGGGATACCATAACGCCAATGCAGCTTCAAGCAGAAGAATCCGGTTGGAGATTGTAAGCGGACTCTACACGGGTCAGCTCATAATTAGGGGCTGCTAATACCGTTTGGTTTCTCATTATGAACACACACTTCAGGGTTGTCATATTCAGCGGCACAGCGGTCTGAGGGCTCAGGACACGACACACGAACAGCAGCAACAAAAAATTACACCATCTCCCCGAAGGGGACCACGGGGTGATGCGGAGCATCGCTGGGAGTTTCAACGGTGGATTTAACAGCGGTGTTTAGAGGTTTGCAGTGTTTTCGGTGTTACCTCTGCGGTGAACCTTGCGGTGAACCTTGCGTGTTATTACGTTGTTAACATGGTTCGTTACCACGCATCGCGTGACCGTTGTTTTGGAAACTCCCCCGATGCTCCGCATCACCGCATGGTCCCGTTCGGGGAGATGCTGTAATTTATTAAGTCCGTAGACGAAGGAAAGGCATAGACGAAAGTGAATCTGTGTAGATCTTTATTGAGCAGCAGCACTTCTTGTTTGCTTCTTTGCTTTGACGATGGTGGCTTTGTGGTCGCTGAAGTGAACCGTAACGGGATCTGTGATCCCCTCACGGTGGAGATGGAGATGGTGAACCACTCCAACCAGCGCATGTAACGTTGCTGTCAGAGTGTGGGTTGATGCTGATGCTTACTTGCGTCAACCCACTCGTTGACAGAACTGTTGTTTCCATCACACAACACCACCAACTTCTTTCATCGGAGAAGGAGGATATACTACCGAAGCGAAGCGCGCGCGCGCTCTCTACCCGCTTTATTTATTGCAGCAGCTGTTGGAGAGAGGGAAGGGAGAGGAGAGTTGCGCATGCGTAGTGTGAGTGCGGACGCCGGTTGACGCGTGACATACCCGCGAGCAAGAGATGCTCCGCATCTAAAACAATAACACGATTCACTGGGCATTCTCGAGGAGGCGTGCCGGCTTCCGGAATGAAAGCGGTTTTTGTAATCTGCACTGCAGCATCGCGGGCTCCGATATTTGTCGCTGCTCGGTTCGGGATGTTCCTTTGGTCTCGGCCTCCGATGAAGAGGTCGCTTCCTTCCACGTCGCGGGTTCGCCACTCCCAGCCACCCTTTCGGTCGCGGGTGGTCTTTTCCTAACTGGAATCGGTTCCAAGGACGACATCTGGAGGAAAGGAGGATGACAGGGGAGAGAAAGTCAGCGCGCAGGGGTTGCGTCTCATATTGGCATTCAGAGAAGACGTCATTTTGTTGCGCACCTGTTTTCGCGACGAACACACGCGAACAGGTACTCTGCAGCAGCACTAGGAATTGGCGTCTAGTGTTACCACGGATAACGGTTAGCGCCGGCAGCGAGATAGCCACGCATTTACCTACACGTGCGCTACTTCGTCACTCCGTCTTTACTGTCACACTGCCTGTTGGGGCATTGGTTGGGGTTCCCCCGTGTGCCCCACTTCAGTGGTAGGGGAAGGATGAGTGTGTGCGCCGCCCGTTATACGACGGAATAGATTGGAAACTATGGACAATTTTAGGGGCGAAGCTCCTTAAGGCGTATGCTTGTCTGCCGTAGTTGTCCGTCGTAGGCACTTCGTCTTCATCGAACGCTGAGCTGCCTCGAGCGCTGGCACGCGCTCTTGTGTCACGAGTTCACGCCGGTTCCTCTTCGTTGCCTCGAACGCTGGCACGCGCTCTTGCGTCACGAGTTCACGCCGGTTCCTCTTCGTCTACTCCGGCATCACTCAGTTTCGGTTTCGTTTCGTATTACTTCACAATAGCCCCAATTTTAAGTAGTTGTTCACAATTTTTCTGGAAAGTAGAAGATGCGAAACGAATACCATAGTGTTCTAGAGAACTCAGTTGTCTGTCCATACAGCACGAAGCATGGCTAAATTAATCCGGAACTCGGCACGATTTATGATGTAACTCCGGAGCTTCGCCCACTCATCATCATTCACTCCGTGGATATGCGTGGATTTTAAAGTTGTGGTGCTGTTGTTTTGTTATTAATAAAACATATTGCTAGTAAATGACTACGATAGATGTGAAATGTCGAAAAGTAGTCATGGAGCCAACATAAAATTTGTGAGGCCTTACTCCTTACCACAGCTGTTCCTCTTCAAGGACAATGAGCCAAAGATAATGCAACGATATAGAAGAGGTCAATGATACTGCAATGTTTCGATGGCAAAAGCACGGGCAGCATGACAAGCAAACGCGGAAGAATAACCTAAAATGACTTAGAGACGTCAACCGACCTGGATGGACAGAAATACAGAAAAAATGACGCATGGCGCTGTGTTCGCAACGAAAAATTAGAAGTTTTGAGATGACGATAGATCTGCAAAGGCCATGCTGCGCTTACGAACGAACATTACCTAAGTACACGTTAGAGGCAGTTCTACGGTCGTGCATTAGCTAGCTTACTAAAAACGAAAATCCCGACTAGGGCAGCCCGATTCGTACTGGGCAGTTACGGCGTCAGTCTCGGCATCACAACGTAAACTTCCTTTGCAGGACCACTAGAACACAAAATGAGCCTTAGACGGAGAGATTTTCACGGTGCATAACATTCTAAAAGCAGTTTTTGACGGGGGAAAGCACATACGTTCCTTTATAAAAAAAAGCGTATCAACAGAGAATACCCGTGGATGAATCGTGATCTTATACATCTGAAACGCAAGATAAAGCGATTTCGAAAACGTGGTGATAGGAGGGAACTTGCAAGTTTAGTTCGCACTTTTCAGGATAAAGTGCGTGCTGCAAGAGACCAGTTCTTTTCTTGCACCTTGACTTCTTTCATGTCTGAACAACCAAGAAAATTTTGGCGATATTTATCTAAAGATAAAAATGGCATCACAGAAATCAGAACGTCTGGCATAAGCATTGACGATCCCTTTACCATTGCCAATGAATTCAACGCGTTCTTTCAGTCTGTTTTTACTTTGACAGCATCGCATACACACTTGCAACCTTACACGCTTCGTAACCCGATGTCCGAAATAAATTTAAGCAAGAACGGCATTTTGAATCTTTTGCGTAATTTAGACATTAAAAAATCACCAGGTCCGGACGAAATATCGAATGTTTTCCTCAACAGGTATGCAATCTGGGTAGCAGAGTACTTATATATAATTTACAAAAAGTCGTTAGAATCATGTGTGATACCCGATGACTGGCGCTCTGCAAGAATAGTTCCAATTCACAAATCTGGGTCCCCTTTCGAATTAAATAATTACAGACCAGTTTCTTTGACATCCACAGCTTGTAAACTGCTTGAACATATTTTATTTAAAGCAATTATGACACATCTCGAGGATAATGATTTAATTCATGCAAATCAACATGGTTTTAGGTCTGGTTTATCTACAATAACACAGTTAGCCGAGATAACGGATGACTTTTTAAGTGTAGTAAACGTGAGGGGTCAAATTGATGCAGTATTTTTGGACTTTTCCAAAGCGTTTGATGTTGTCCCGCATGCTGATTTGGTAACCAAACTACATTCTATGGGCATTGAACACAATATCATTCGTTGGATAGAATGTTATTTGTCCTCAAGGAAACAGTATGTTGCCGTTAATGATTGTATTTCCGATAGATTGGATGTTCACTCGGGAGTACCGCAAGGTTCGGTACTTGGCCCTTTAATGTTCTTAGTTTATATAAATGCCCCGCCGCGGTGGTCTAGTGGCTATGGTACTCGGCTGCAGATCCGAGGGTCGCGGGATCGAATCCCGGCCGCGGCGGCTGCATTTCGATAGAGGCGAAATGTTGAGGCCCGTGTGCTGTGCGATGTCAGTGCACGTTAAAGAACCCCAGGGGGTCGAAATTTCCGGAGACCTCCACTACGGCGTCTCTCATAATCAGAGCTGGTTTTGGGACGTTAAACCCCACCAATCAATCAATCAGTTTATATAAATGATATTTATTTGTCTGTTCATTCGCCTGTGAAGATCCGACTGTTTGCCGACGACTGTGTTGTGTATGCTAATGTGACTGACCATTCCGACCAAGTTCGACTCAATGATACGTTGCACTCAATTGGCGTATGGTGTGAAACATGGGGATTGAAGCTTAATACTTCGAAGACGGCATGTATTACATTTAGCAACAAAAAAGAACCCCTAGAATTTTCTTATACTATTAATAATGCTTACATTGAAAAAACCAATCAAATAAAGTATTTAGGTCTTACAATTACAAACAGTTTAACTTGGGAAACACACATAGAAAACGTTTGCAGTAACGCGCTAGAAAAGCTTGCATTTTTGAAACGAAAATTACGTCGTACGTCATCGACCGTAAAGTTAACTGCATACAAAGCTCTCGTCAGACCCAAATTAGAATATGCGGATCTGATCTGGAGCCCGCACCAAAAGTACTTGATCAGGAAATTAGAAAGAGTGCAAAACTTGGCCTTGAGGTTTATATACACTACATACTCGCGTTTTTCCAGTGTGTCAGTTCTTCGCGACAGGGCCAAATTGAAAAAACTAGCTCATCGCAGAACTGTATCTTGCTTGAAATTTTTGTATCAGCTGTACCACGGTCACTACAAAATACCACGTGAAAACTACATAACTGAGCCCCCCATGCGGTCTGGTCGTAGAAAACCACAACAAAACAATCAAGCAGCCATTTAGTAATCTTAATATACATCAGTATTCACTTTTTCCACATGCTATATCACAATGGAATAAATTACCCGAAGAAGTAGTAAACGCTAACACAGCTGAATCATTTGTTCAGTTTTTAAATAACCTTTCGTTTGATATGTAAAGTTCTGTTTATGCTGAACAGCTTTGTTGAGTTGATTCTCGCGTTCACTTCTTTATGCATAGTGTTCATCTCATGTGTTGAAATATTGTACGTGCATATTTATAATTTATAATGTTGTGTGTTTGTTATTGCAAAGCATATTTATTTATTCATTTTCTTTTTTGCTTGTTAATTGTGGTTTACTACTTAAGTTGTCGATAGTTCTAAGCATTATTGTTGGTATTGTTTTTAATGATATTCCCACTCCTGCTTGGGCCCGAGTAGGGCCTGCAGTATTTGTAAATAAATAAATAAAAAATAAGGGAATCCTAAGAATACCTTGCAGGGAACAGACAGTCGGCACAGGTAGCGCACGGTTAAGGACACGGACGAAGCGAAGAAGGGAAGACTGGATGGTGTCATGCGAAGCAGTCAACGAGGCAATAGCCTATGACGAGTGTAATCCTTTGGCATTCAGCCAACCGTTACGAGTAGAATGAAGGAATTTGAGCAAAGAGCATGCACCGACTCATGGCTATCTTTAACATGGGCCAACCAGTCGCGTCGACACGACCGTGTCTTCTGAATGGTACCTTATGGTACGACGTAACGTTGGAACTCACGTTAGCCCAACCACAGACATCTGTTATGTCAAAGAAAAATGAACTATACGGTGCCTTGATGTACATCGCAAATTGCCCCAGTGTATAAGCGTGCTTCATTGCAGTATTCCTACGGAATCGAGCAAATTATCATAAAAGCGTACCGAATGGTAGCAGAACATATGTATTTTGCTATGATAGTGTTTGTCACACATTAGAAGCGGAATTCATGTTACGCATGCAGCATCGTTACGACTACTGGGGCAATGGGTTTATTTGCTATATATATGTATACCGAACGGGAGAAACAGCTGTGGCCTAGGGGTAGCGCGCTTGCTTGGCACTTCGAGGGCCTGTATTCGATACTTCCCTAAACCTTGGTAGGTCGCTTGTGTCTCTTTGTGATGTTTATATCTACATTTCAACCGCAACCTACCACAAATGATGTTTCTTGTCTTCAAAGCCGAGCTCTTTGAGCCGGCTGTCGTGTGTCAACCGCGAACAGAAAAATGTGGCCCGATGCTGGAGGCAGTGAAAATGTGTGAGGTGCCGAAACCTTGAGGCGGCGGTCAACGCTGAGGGTTCGATCCCCGCAGCCGCGGCGTTTCATATGTCTATTTACCGCTAGCCCAGCATTTCGCGTGTCTATTTTAGTTGATGCTTGGTTGACATAGGTCTATAAGATACAAGCACTTGTCGCCCATACCCGCTCTCCGTGGGTCGAGGACAACTGGTATGAGCCACAAGAGATTGCTGTGCCATTAATCGTGACGTATTTGACGACTACGTCACTTCAGTGATTTACGGACCAGCCACTCATATTCGTCATATAGTTGTACCCTACCTCCAAAATATCGGGGTATACCAGGTGAATGAGACGACCAGGAGAGCACCGAGACGTAGGCGGTAGATAGATGGATCTATCTATCTATCTATCTATCTATCTATCTATCTATCTATCTATCTATCTATCTATCTATCTATCTATCTATCTATCTATCTATCTATCTATCTATCTATCTATCTATCTACACGGTCAAAGTGACTCAAGGTCGCCAAAAATGCTTCGCATTTCAAAATGGCAGTGCAAATACGAAATCTTTTAGTCAACGATCATAATCCCCCTCCTCCCCCTCACCCCCCACACACACGTATCCCATGCTTTCGCGATGGCGTATCGCGGGCACGGGAGGAGGACAGCCCTTGCACGTGGTTCTGGTGTTGCAATCTTGCAATCAGCAGCTGCCTGCATGCACAGAGCACAGCGCTTGCTGTCAACACCTGCTGCACGCACCCCATTTTCTTGGAATCGAGTCGAATTGCAGACGTGGTCTTAATTGCCCCTCGATTTATCGGTACAGCTGGCTTGTTTCCACTTCAAACATTCGATGTCCTGCGTCTGCAGTACGACGACGTCGTCGTAGGAAAGAGTATGCCAGGTGATTACATTCGGCGCCGTTGCGACATGTTCATGTTGATATCCGCACCAGCCACAGCGCCATTGTCCCACGCCCAGCCTCACAATCTACGACGCACAACCCAACCGTGCCAGAGTTTTCCTCCGGGTCCTCGCGCAGACAACGCGAAAGCACGCGGAGCGGCGCCGTCTCACGATAACGTAGAGATGTGTAGTGTCATGGGGGCCATGGAAGGATAATATATATGAAGAAGGCATCACGTGATTCCCCTAGCCTCAGCATGTCAACCTGCTACGACGCGTTGTGCGCGGAGTCTTTCGTCTAGGATTTGAGTGACATGATTGTCGCACCGCTTCACGTTGATGGGGACGCGGTAACGTTGGGTGGCGCCTCGCGGTACATGAATCTATACCCCTTGCCTATCACGCGACCAGGACCCATTTCCTATGAATTCCTCCTCTAAATTCTTTAGGGCTAAGCTTCAAGATCGTCATGTGACGACCTTTCCTACATTTTCATCTTGGCCTGCGTCAGGCTGGATCACGACACATGACATCCGGCTCCCGCAGAAGTTGCTATGCCGTTTGGACACCTTTCGGGAGGAGGCTGTTGTTCCAGGTCGGCGAGGTCCGATGTGCCATTAGGCTAAATATGCTGGGGGTGGTGGGCGGCTTTACGTACTCGATTACATTTCCTTAAATAACCGCCCAAGTTTGAAAGCAATGCCACTTTACATGCAACATAGAAACTGGAATGCTAAAAAGTACTGACAGTAAGAACAATATACGAAGAAGAAACGCTCGAAAACCAACTGTCAAGTCTACCGAATGAACTAAACAGCGAATCCCTTGAACTGGGGAACAGTGCTTCTAAAGCACAGGCAGTGCCATGGTGGAATTAGTAGCCCGTATGATGGACAAAGGCACAGGTCGACAAACGAGCGCTTACTCTCAACCGCATATTTCTGGAAAAAGACTGAATGTAGAAGTACCGCATATCTCCACTGAGCGTGTTCAAAAAGAGTCATCAGGTAACTACATGCAGCTTAAAAACGTCTAAATAAAATTTAACAATCAAGCCTTTTAATGTGATTCCAGTCGATGATTGGTTGATACATTTGTCAGCAGAGGTTTTTTATATGAAACGCTACGGTTATTGCACATGCTTCTTTCTATCTCAAAGGTAAATATCAGTGTCGGAAAATACTGGATCACTATGACATAGGTGGTAGTGGTGCGATAACTGCGAGTAATATTCTTTTCCGAGGAATTTTCTAATGTTTTTAGGGACGGGTACTCATGAACTGGGCAGTTTGCCCTATATATGTGTTTCCACAAGTTAACGGGAGCCGGTGCAAAAAGACGTATTCGGAATTTAGCGGACATTAGGCACTCTTTCAAGCCTCAGCTACATTTCCTGTTTGGTTAGAGATTACTGAACCAACTTGACAGTCTTTTCACATGGCTAGGAGCACTGAAAACTGCTTCAACGTCATACCTGCTTCAAAGAACGTTTACATCACGGTAAAAATAATAACGCATAACCGCAAGACGCTTCGTCTCCCCGTACGCCAACACAGTATCGTGCCCGGCGATACTCGAGCATTTCAATCCGGTCGTCTCTGGAGAATGCCCGTACTGTGGTCATACGCTTGCGGATCTTTTCCGCATGGTGTGGGCATGTCCGTCTAACCCGGTGGTCCCGCCAATCAAATCCCCTTCACCCCCTACCCTAGAGAGCTGGGATGCTGCCCTGCTCGGCCGTGGAGGGTCAAAATGCTCTCGTGGCCAGGGCGCGTGCCGTCACGGAAGCCGCGGGGGTCCCGGACTAGAGACCCCTCCTAGAGTTTGTACAGGGTCGGCCCTTAAAGCCGTCCCTATCTCTCTCTTTGTAAATAGTGTTAATAAATGTTTTCACCGCCACCACCGCGTACAACCAGCTTATTCAAAGAAAATCCGGCTAATCACACGCATTTTGGGGATCGATGTACTGAGAAGCAATCAGCGAGAAATTTGTTGAGGCCGAACTGTTCAGCATTGAGCGGTCTTAGGAGTATGACCTACGTCTGTGCGCACACTGAGCACTAACGCCAAAACACTGACGCGATAGCTTTATGTAGCATACGTAAAGCGTGGGAAGAACAACTGTGTATGAGCGGTAACGTGCTTGCCTTGGCTCGTCGATGCCTCGGGTTCGTTTCACACGGCGCCTAAGTTTGTGCTAGGTATCGCATGTCTGGGCCTTACGGCTTGCTATGTGTGCACGTCATCGCAAGCTAAACAAACGGGATCGAATGCCGGCCGTGGCGGCTGCATTTCGATGGAGGTGAAACGTTGCGGCCAATGTACCGTGATATATGTCAATACACGTTCAAGAACCCCAGGTGGCGGAAATTTGCGGAGCCCTCCATTACGGGGTCCCTCATGTGATACGTATCGCTTAGTACTTGCATACAAAAATGACCAGTAAACATATTATACCCATGGCTAGCATGGCTGATCTGATACTGCATGCAGCTGTTTATAATAGTAGAAGGTGAGGACTACAATATCGTACTAACTACGGATCTCAAACCTCGCGCTCAAGATTATACCTCGTCGACTAAATGATCTGATTGTCGGTGATACTTATATTTCATCCTGTTCTTCTCATGCTATTTTTTATTTTTTTCTCTGGTATGTAAGTACCATTTCTTCCTTGATGTTATGCAGTTTAGTGACTTTTATTTTTATGTTGTACAATATGCATCATATATATATATATATATATATATATATATATACATATATATATATAAGTACCGCATGTCACCTGCTGGAATATCTCCGTATCTGCTCTGCTGCTCTTGCATATTCTTGTTTGGTTTTGTACGGGTTTTGGGGTTGGTCAAGCGGTTATGCGCGCTTATTCCTCATTTTCGCCCTCTGGAACTCTGTACTGGTTTGGTGGACAAATAAACCATACATACATACATACATACATACATACATACATACATACATACATACATACATACATAAATACATGCATACATACGTACATGCATGCATACATACATACATACATACATACATACATACATACGTACATACATACATACCTACATGCATACATACATACATACATACGTACATACATACATACCTACATACATACATACATACATAATCACATCGTGGTTTTGGTTCGTAAAACTCCAATAATCAATCAATACAAAAAAACGGTGTGTCTTTCTCCTTTTTGACACACACAGAAATTGAGTCATAATAAGAAAATAAAATGTTTAGTAGTACAGAATTAAGCTGTATTGACCGTCGCACATTAAATATGCCTAGATTATGGCCGTCTAAATATAACAATGTTTTTATTAGCAAGAAAAAATTGGCATCCATCAGTTTGTAGCAAAAAGCCATGAGGAAATGCTTGCGGATTTTTCAAAAACGAAAGCGTCAGTGGTGACGGAAGATACGTCCTTGGACGAGTTTTGAAACCAGGAACAATGGCTCTCCGAGTTGGTCGCTCTATACCGATTGCGCTAACGAGGAGGTGCCATAGTGGCCAGCAACTGATAGACAACTTAAAGCACGTGAACTCTCAAAATGGCAAACATGCGTCTTAGGGCGAAATCATTTCTCGTGTTCAGGTTCCGTCTGCTTGGAGTTTTCGATGAAATTGTGCTCACGTTGCGAATTGCTGGTTCCCCGTTTAACGCATTTGGTAAGGTGTTGGTCCTTGCTGACGCGCGGAAATCCGTCTTTTGTCCAAGATATTACATCGCTGGTAATTTATCGCTTCACTCCCTGTCTCTTCCCGTGTCTTCTTTTTTCCATATGTATTTAGCGTCATCAACAAAGGCGCAAAGTAAGCAAAAGGACGCATGAAACGCAAACAAAACAGTGGAAATTTATGTTCTGGAATACACAGCAGCTACAAAGTTCATCTATGCTTCCCCATTCATAGATGGACCGCAGATAAAGAAAGGGTGCAGCCGATGAATAAGCCTTCAATCATTTTTCCGTTCGGGAAAGTAGAAATTTGAACAAGTCGTGTTTATATTTCCACTTTTAAATTGCACCAACTTCTTTTTAAAGTGTGTTATGCCGGGGTCCACCGAGAAATCTGTGGCTTACTTCCGTAACGGAAGTAGATGTCCGAAAATCAAACACGCATTAGAACGCAGAAATTACTGTGTGATGTCAGTTGAGAAGCTTTTTGGATTTATAACCTCATACAAATTGTCAGACCAAGCAATGTGTTCATCCTCAGATCATGAACACATCTGTGAAATTTTGTCCCCCCAATCCCCATCGTAATTCCCAAACCGGCCCTTCAAGGCAAAGAAATGGAAATCCACGCTCAAAGACCTTCGATGTCACTTGCATTCCAACGTCCATACGGAACTCTTCAGTGGGGTTGCACAAGTATTATATTGAGGAGACAAATTGTCGAGATAGGCGGGCTTTGTTTACACTCGGAGTGATACCTCCCACTGCGCAAATCAAACGCCATCGAGTCACACTCGCCCTCCCTTTGAAGTAACTGTAAGAGTTGCCACTGGCAACATGGATGGCTCTCGCTAGGTTATGTATAACTATCTTGAGTGGACCTGAAGATAATAGGCGCGTGATAGGGGCTTGGTACAGCTGTCGTGTAATCTAGCATTCCGAATATGATGCAATAAGATAATAATAATAATAATAATAATAATAATAATAATAATAATAATAATAATAATAATAATAATAATAATAATAATAATAATTGCGCGAAGTTTGCGCACATAAACTTTGATATGATTATGAGACGCGCTGTAGTGGATGGCTCGGGAAATTTCGACCGCCTAGTGCGCTTTCACGTGCAATGAAATCGCAAAGTGCGTGGGACTCTAGCGTTCGCCCTCATTCAGAATGTGACCGCTGCGGCTGAGTCGAAGCCGCGTCTTTCGAGTCTCCACCATAACCATTGTTCCACCATAGCAGCCGCATAAGAATATACGTGGATGCTGACACTTGGTATGCAATATAATGGAATATATTGCTTAGAAATAAATTGTATTTAATCAGTTATCCAAACTACAACAGAACCTGGGACCGGTGGGCATGAATTGATGAACAGGTCGTTAAAAACGATGAGCAGGGCCTCAGTCCAATTGCCGAAACTTTCTCTCCAGCATTTATTCCCCGTTGTACATCGTTCTTAATGGTCTTTCTTTCACCCATTATTATCAAACTTCTGGTTGATGGATGCACATCGGAAGAGACCCATGTGAGAAATACAGAACCCATAGATTACTCAGTTCTCCTCGTCTCCTCTCCACCTACCTCACGTCTTGCCGTTCTTCAAAAGTATAGACTTTTGGGCACTTTTCTTCAACAAGTGAGGCAAAGATAAACACAGCTATATCTTGAGGACTCATGCTGAAGTGCCCACTTACTTTCGAACAACTGACACTTAAGGACTTGTGTCTACTGCAAAGAGAACATGCAAGGCGCTCTTCTCAGGAAAGCCGGCGCTGTCTCCCCCTTTCAAAGGTGCATACTTGTGCTCATCGCCGTCGTTCTATGATAGATTACTCGCGAATAGTGTAACACTAAGTTATTTGAACTGATAAATTATTCTCCGAGCACATTGTTGGTGGTAGTATCGCCATCATGAGTTTATACAGCAGAGATGGAAGGTCACAGGTTCGTTTATGTAATTTCCACGGACATTCCAGCGCCTGTGTCCTTAGGACTTCTGAGGAGCTTTATCGCATTTTGGCTGCATATGCTGAGTAAAAGTTCCCGTAACTGGTTGTGTTAATTCTCTAGCTCAGTAGCGACTCGATGCCATTCGTCTGTAGCGTTAAGAATTATCCAAGTCCTATCAGCATTTGTAAAATCTTGTGATCTTACGGTTACAGTAGGCGCGGGAACGTCAAGCAGGCGCCGCTACTAGTATTTCTTACGCGTGTTTTCTAGCTCGCCAAGTGTTTCCTAACGGTAAGAGTGTGCTTTTGCTATTGGAAAAGGGTTATTTCTGATTACGCGGGAAATAGCCTTATTTTTTTCGTTCGGTGATCACAGACGCACCAAAGTGTATCATAATGCATAAAAGATCACACTTTCATTTATACCACAAGTTATATTGACGTCACCAGTGCGCAGTGGTGACGAAGAAAGATCTGCAGCCGAGCGCTCTTAGTATCGCGTCTCAGTCGCTGAGCAATGCCCATTGCTATGGCAGATTTTACTTTTCACCATACGCAACAGTGAGGACTGTGGAGCGATTCGGTAGACCGGATTCAGCAGCTCTGCCTATACTAGCTAATAGTTCTTTGACTCGGATGTTACGCAGCACATTCACGGCGCGGGCTGTCTTTTCCACGCAGTACCGAGAGCCAGACCATGTTAGGGCGGCCCTCCCCGAGGAGCATATGAGAGCTGTTGCACTACCAGGAACAGCATGCTGTGCTCGTGAAATGTGTGGGAGATGCCAGCAGGATAATGGGCAGCCATGTCAACGCTCAAGAGACGACTATTTTCTAAGATACGCGGAGGGGTAATCCTCTCCGATAGTAGAGATCGCCCGTTGACTAACTAAGGTCACATGCCGATTATCCTTAGTGGGCGTTCCTGGGTAATCGGTTCGCCCGAGCAGGCATTCACTAGGTTTTCTGGTTATGGCTCCTGGGAGTGTGAACTTGCAATGGGGCAAGCGTTTACCATCGAATCATCATCATCATCGTCAACCTATTTTAAGTCCACTGCAAGATGAAAGTCTCTCTCAGCGATTTCCAAGTTGGCCAAACCTGAGCTAGTTGGTTCCACTTTATGCCAGCGAACTTCTTGATTTCATTGCTTCATCTAACCTTTCGCCTGCCTCTGTTGCGTTTTTCTTCTCTTGGAATGCATTCCGTCGCTCTTACTGTGCATCTGTTATCTGTCCTCCGCATGATATACCTTGCCCAGGTCAACCTTTCTCTTTTAATTGATATAAGAATATCAGCTACTCGTCTCTTTTCCCTGATTTACTCTATGTGTTCTTTTGTCTCTTAGCATTGCACCTATCATTTTTCTTCCCATTACACGCTGCGCGCTCCTTAATTTCAGCTATATCTCTTTAGTTAACCTCCATGTGTCTGCACCGAACGTTAGTACTGGGAGAGTTGAATGCAGTGATTAAATACTTCTCACTTTAGTGACAATGCCGAGTTTCCAGTGATAATTTGAGAGTCTGCCGAATACGCTGCATCCCATCTTTATTCTACGGAGGATTTCCCTTTCATGGGTGCGTGTCCCTGTTAATAGCTCTCCCAGATATACGTATCTGTTCACGCATTCTAATGGTTCATGTTAATATTAAATTCCTGTTCCTTAGCTAGACTGCTGAGCATAATTGTAGTCTTTTGCCTATTCATTTCTAGTCCTACTTGAAGACTTCCCCGGTTTAGGTCATCAATCATGTTTTGTAGTTCGCCATCGTCATTACTAAAGAGCACAATGTGTCGTGCAAATCTTAAACTGCCGAGATATTCTCCGTCTGTTATAACTTCCTTTTCCTCCCAGTCTAGGCGCTTGAACACTTCTTCTACGCATGCAGAGAATAACTCATTTTTTCACTTGGTTACAGCGCAACATAGACGAGGACAATAGAAGGAAATGAACAACACGGCGCTGACTCGCAACTGTATTTTTATTGGAAGAAGGTCACAGATATATATGTACTGACAGCATTACATCGAGACATGCGCAGAGCAAGAGATGCACCAAGGAAGCGTTGTCACACTTTCGCGATAATCAGGAGTGCAATAAATACCTAAGTTCTTTTCATGGAGGGTGACTGATGGTTCGCTTATGCACGTGCTGTCCCTGATCGTTATATGGTAGGCCTCAGCGATTTCTCTTGTCAATTGGTTAGGATGCTTGAAAATGACGGTGGTTTTGTTAAAAATGGGATGACAACCGCATGACCTGCAATGCTCCGGTAAATGAAGACGCGCGACCCCTTGAAGTGACAACTCATGCTCCCTTAAACGAACATTCACACATCGTTTCGTTTGTCCCACGTACTCTCTGCCGCATGATAATGGAATGAGATACACAACCTGTTTTACACATGTGATGTACTTGTTCGTTTTCTTATGATTTACAGTGCAGTCTCCTTTTACTTGCTTATTCTTCAGTGCATTTTCAACAATCGGGCATATGCGCCCTACCTTATGTTTAGCAGAAAACAGAACATTCACACCGTACCTTGACCCTACGTTTTCGAGCCCATGCGTCAATCTGTGTACATAAGGAAAAACCGCTCTTTTGCTTTTTTCATCACACTTCGATAGACCACCTTTGTCCTTCACGAGCTTAACGCTCCTGACCATGGACTCGCACACGGAAGAAATTACCTTGTCGGGATAACCCGCATCCACTAAGCGTTTAGCTTGGTTATGAAAGGCAGAATTCGACACGTGCACACACGACTTCCTCAGTGAAGCATTTAAGATCGTCTTCGCAATGGCCCTCTTCACAATCTTAGAGTGACCAGAATTATAGTTTAAGATAGGCTTAACTGATCTTGGATCATATTTCCAGCAAACATAATTTTTACCAAAGATTAGCTTTAGGTCCAGAAACTGAAGCTCGTAATTTTTAGGGACTTCGTGAGTAAAGGTGAGGCCCATACCGTGCTGATTAAACAACGTGAGAATTTCATCAACGTCTTCACGATGAATGTCATTTTGGAAGAATATCACAAAATCATCGACATAGCGGAAAACGGCACTGCATTACTTGCTGAGGAGACCCTCCAGCTGCCTGTCAATGTATCCTAAAACAATGTCACTAATGATAGGGGCCACGCACGACCCTATGCAAACTCCGGCTCCCTATCATGCGGCAGAGAGTACGTGGGACAAACGAAACGATGTGTAAATGTTCGTTTAAGGGAGCATGAGTTGTCACTTCAAGGGGTCGCGCGTCTTCATTTACCGGAGCATTGCAGGTCATGCGGTTGTCATCCCATTTTAACAAAACCACCGTCATTTTCAAGCATCCTAACCAATTGACAAGAGAAATCGCTGAGGCCTACCATATAACGATCAGGGACAGCACGTGCATAAGTGAACCATCAGTCACCCTCCATGAAAAAGAACTTAGGTATTTATTGCACTCCTGATTATCGCGAAAGTGTGACAACGCTTCCTTGGTGCATCTCTTGCTCTGCGCATGTCTCGATGTAATGCTGTCAGTACATATATATCTGTGACCTTCTTCCAATAAAAATACAGTTGCGAGTCAGCGCCGTGTTGTTCATTTCCTTCTTTTGTCCTCGTCTATGTTGCGCTGTAACCAAAGTGAAAAATGAATCCCAACCAACTGGCCCAACTTGCCGTTTTACTGCAGAGAATAACATCGGAGAGACTGTGTCCACTTGTCTGACTCCTCTCTTGTTAGGAATTTTCCTTCTCCTCTAGGAGTAGTGAGGCTGTGTAATTGTTGTAGATGTTGTTGATGGTTTGCACCTGTACGTCAGGTATACCTTGTCGATGCAAACCTTCTAGATCTGCTTGTACCTATATGGAATGAAATCCTTTCTCGCAGTCTATAAAAGCTATATAAAGAGGTTTGTTATATTCAGCGAACTTTAAAATATCAGCTTGATAGCATAGCTGCTGCACATTGTTGAGTAACCTTTCCTAAAACCACCTTGTTCTCGTGCTTGGCTGAAGTCAAGTGTTTCTCTTACCCTAGCAGAAATTAATTTCGAAAAAAGCTTGTGTTTTATGGGAGTAGCCTAATTGGTCTGTAATTCTTTAACAGCTTCGTCATTTTTCTTGTGGATCAGGATTATAGTACGTTTTTCCAACCGAAAGGCAGACTACATATCTTGATGCATTTTGTTACCATATAGCTGTTAGTCAAGTCATAAAACGGTGGTGATGGAAAAAAATGTCATATTCATTAGTTCTTATCCCAAGAGTGCGCGTTCACTTTTTTTGCAATGCCCAATGTGCGGCGTTCGTAGGCGCGCTTCTTTGTTCTCTAGCGCTCATGACCTCAGTCTACTATTACACTGGCAAAACTGCGGCTGGCGGTTGCATGTGTTGCATGTGAAAGGAGAAGAGGAACACGAAGACAGTGTGCGTCGATTTCTCCGGTGCACAGCGTCTCACAAAGCTACGCGTGTTTGTGCGTAGCTTCGCGCCACCAGAGCACGCGTCCTCTCATTGCGTCCAAGAATATCGGAAGCACGGCTAAGTATCCGTGGAGTAGAGGAAATGTACTGAAACAGATATAGGAGAGAAAAGCCGTACCGGAGGGCTCCGGAAATTTTGACCACCTCGGGTTCTCTAACATGCACTGATAACGTACAGTACACGGTCCTGTGGCGTTTTCGCTTCCATAGAAAATGCGACTGCCGTGGCTAGGATCGAACTTGCATTTTTTGGTGGCAGTCGAGCCCTGTCAGGCACAGTGTAGTATATAGCAACGAGTTGCGAGGGCGTCAAACCGAGGGCACGCGTGCAGCGTCTAGCTGCCACCGTCTGCGTATCGACGCGGACTTCTTTACGCTAGTCCGCCATTTTGATTATAATGTGTCCTTTGTACCAGATAATGTAGCTTCCAATTCAATTCAGTGGGTCATTTCTGTTCTGAAATATTTGCTGTTTGTTGCCACCATGCTCCACGATGTGGGCGAAGAAAAAGCTGAAGGGCAATGACCCGCAAGAATGCATAGTAAATTTCCGGAAAGAAAAGGTAGAAGGTGATCTGACGTGGTGAACTTGTCCTTTGTTCACACCTTCTCCTTCCTTCCACTTCATCACTTCATCGTGGAGCCAAGCTCCCCCAGATGACGTTGCCGCTGTGAAGAAGGATGGGTTGAAGCCTTCCCCCTACTGCCTGTCCGCCGTTGGTTGTGTTGTCTCAACTTGAAGGATAGAGACCAGCCTTTTTATCACAGAAACATAACTTGACTTTATATACACAAGACGGCACATATACACTGACAGACAGTAGCTTCGGTTGGTAGGACCTAGGTGGAATCGTCGGTTGGTAGGGCTTAGGTGGAACCGTCGCTTCCATACGGCAGAGCCGACCCGACTGCATAGCACTGCTACTGCGACCAGAACCACCACCCGAACTCGTGCTAGATGTCCTCTCTAGCACTATCCACTCCGCCCTCACCAACCTTCTGGCTACCTTCCAACCTTCTGCTCACCTTCAGCCTTCCAACCTCGCTTCCAACCACACTCTGCCAGGGACGAGGGGCCACCTTATAAACACCGGTTGCCCCGCCCCTGAATCCCTCACAGCAAATCACAATCTTTCACACAAACCCCGCATATCTAAGACAGTGCCAAACCCCTAGCAACATACGGGCATCAAACAAACAGACCCCGCATAGCAACTAGCACACCGAAAGGAACATGGAAACCCACAGGCACCACTATCCACACTGTTCACAACCCGTGAACAATAAACTTGGCCTTCACTCTGCCCCTTGCTCACATGTGCTTTTAACATAGACGCTCAGTGGGGTGCGATGGCGCAAAACCCCAGCCTAACCTGCTGGTGACTACAGACATTCCTCGACAGGCTGTGTGAACTACATGTTTCCCTGGGGCGGTCAAACCGGTTCCCAGTTGCCAGCTAGCATGTTCCCAGCTGTACAACGAATTCCAGCAATGGTCGCCTCCTGCCCCGCATGTCCACCACGTGGATGTGCGCCTTCTTCCGCGCGTACTCGACGATATCGGACTACCGTAATTTCCGACTTTTTCCGATGACCTTTACATGCATCGACCAGTTTGTGGACACCTGTGGCGTCATTGTTCCCCCGCACAGCAGGGACGGCGAAGGCGACTATTAGGACGTGCCGTGAACACAATGATTGTAAGACACGAAGCACAATCACTTGGAAAAACTGTCCAGATGGCCTGCTTTGCACTTACTTTTAGGACGCTTAGAATTACTTATACAAGCAGTTTGCTTGCATCAGTCGACTTGCACATATTGTATTAAACTTCTCACCCAATATATTTGATACTGGCGACAACAAAACAAAAAGATTGGAGTGACACAATTGACATCATAGAAAAGACATTGGTAGTCAAAAATCGAACCAGACAGTAATATTTAAATTTCTGCCAAGGCGCTCGATCTTCTCAGTCCCAAAGATGAATGCCGGACCTTCTAAACGCTTGCTGTTCTTTCGCGTTCCTTAGCACTTTTGCAGTAACGCAATGCTGCGCCCTGTGGTATTGGCACATTGCAATCCTGCTTTCGCTGTCAGGCGCCAATATTACGGAGAGGCATGGCTGACACTTGTGACATAGTGCGGGCTTGCTAGTAAAATGCAGTTGTCTCCCCCCCCACCCCTCTCCAAAAGCACTGGAAGGGAGCCCTGCTAAGTTGCTCAGACCTTCAAGCTCAGACCATCAAAACGGCTGAGCTGGCGGCTTGGACCAATGGTGTCCCAGAACCGGGATTCCACCTAGCATATAGGGCTGCTACGTGAGTCCAGGCTTCTCATTCCTGTTGGTTAAATGCCTCCCCCCGCACCCCCGCTAATCACTAAACAGTTTATACGTTACTGCAGTGCTTCACTGCAGTGCTCGTTACTGCAGTGCTTCATCTTTGAAGAATGCATGGAAAAGTTCATACTGTCTGCGCCCGTTTAGAAGGACTTCATGGTGTACGTGGCCAGATACGTTTCCTTCGATATTTTACCACTCTGAGAAATACAGCCACGAGCTTGCGAAAGTATTCCACTTATACCGAGGCATCAACAACAGCATAACGTCTTGCCAGGCGGGCTGTGCAAATGCTGTAAACACCGCAGGACTTTCTGATATGCTGTGGAAATCTATAATTCTTCTTAAATAACCAGGAAAAGCGTTCCCAGTGAGTACAAGCCAAAAGCGTTAATGAAGGCCCTTGAAAAACACTCCGCAAGACACCTCATTCCAGCATTCCAAGGGAAACGTGCTCGATTCTTTCAGGTTTCCGACTAAAGAAACACCACACGGAACAAACAACCACTTTTCAGACTGCCGCGTCTTACCTGTGAAAACACTAGCATGAAAATCAAGGGATGGTTTCACTCCTTAATGCACCAACGTGTTCTTTACGAATTTTAGCATTTTGAGCCATGTTCTATTAGATGAAACTTACGATTTCTTTTCAAGTGGGGCATGTTTCGGATAATTTAACCCCTTATATATTGGGAACTAAGGAAATGGTGACACATGATATCGTGTGCGTACTATGCCTGACATCAGGGGACTTGCGCAAGAACTTTTCCTGAAAATGGGGCCCCTTTTTCTTATTATTTTTTCTCAAATAGAAAAATTTCCAAAAGACCTTTCTTACTTAACTATTGTCTTTCTTCGCTTCTGTTCTTTCTAGGAAACACATATTTCGCCCGATTTTCAGGAAACATAAGCGCACATGTTGGCACATGTTGGCAAAAATGGTGGCCCATGCAAGCGTCTGTGTTCGGAATTCGTGAAGTCTCCTTCTGCAATAAAAAAAACGCGGCATCGTGCTTAAAAATTAAAAGACTTTTCTGAATTGGACCATGCTCGCGATTTTTAAAGCATTTTTTATATGCCGCCCCAGAGAAATGCATGTAATTTACACTCAAGCGTAATAAAGGTACAGCAAAGGGTTTTCGGGACAAGTTTCCCAGTTTGCTTTGAAGTCGGCTGTGAAATGAGCAAATATATCAGTAAGCAGTATAGGGACTCCCTCGCCACTGTTTTCAAATATTTTTTCCCGCGCTAGCGGTTTTCGGGAATAAGATTTCCGGTTCTAGAATCTTTAAAATCGGCTTCATGACGTAATAAAGAACAGGCAAAACAAAAATATTTACGGGAATAACATTTCCGGTTCTAGAATCTTTAAAATAGGCTTCATGACGCAATAAAGAACAGGCAAAAGAAAAATATTGAACGTGCTTTCATGTCAGATGTTTTGTGGAATCGCCCAGAGCCATACAAACACCGCAGAACACGGTTAAGTATCTGACAATTCGAATGAAGACGGTGCCGTGATTGCAGGAGGTACCGCACTAGTAGTAATAGAGTGCATATTGTCAACGATGTGTCAATATAAAAACTGTGGAACACGAGATAAATATGAATATCCAGTATGGACCTACAACGTACCAAGGCGTAATATATTGCCGTAACGAAAGGTGCCTTCATTACAGCAATATATTTCGGCTAGCTTACCATATTGCAACATTGTTGAAAAAATATTGCAGGATATAAAGAAAGTTCGAACAAGTACCAAACATTATTCATGGCGAAACGTTAGTTGTCACACATGGTCAGGACTCGGGTACCCATCCCGCACAAGGAAGGGGCTGCCGATAACAGGACAGCAAGTTTTAGTCGCCTGTTAAAAGTGTGCAGTACACCAGCATGCGTACCCAAGCGACAGCAGCTTTGCCGAGAACGCAGTCATAAGCAATAACGCGGTCGTCGTTCGCCGGCATCACGTATCCGTGCACAACCGACGCTTACCTTCGTATGCATTGTGCACCTCGTGCATTGTGCACCTCGGCACCTTGCGCAGCAGATGATTCGTTTCCGACCACATTTCACTGGATCGCATGTTCATTCTCTCTGAATATCCGAATAATTTCGAACGCCTTGTTTTCGAATGCCATATAAATATTGAATGGACAATATTCGGTGAATATTGGAAACGTTCGAACATTTGCAAGCCTCTAATGAATATTTGCCTTTCAACTTCGTGGCCTAAGCTCTTAATTGTTAATTTTTTTTATATACCTGCAGGGATCACTGCTGCTATAACTTCGTGAGGTTATACCCTAGCATAATACCGGTGTTGTCTCCCGCTCAATATTCACGTAATTGTTAGTGGCTATAGACCCGTGAGACACTGATGTTTCTGGCGCAGCACCGCCTAGTTGCATACGACTTCAAAAAAACGTGTTACGAAATGCTTTAGAAAATTTGAATATAATTTTTTTTAAAAAATTAGCGCAGCTTGCACTAGCGCCGCAAGGCTAGCGAAGCTGGTGGGCTGGTCCGGATCATAATTGTCATCATCATCATCAGCTTCTGATTCGTCTTCTTCTTTATCACCATCATCATCATGATCTTTGTGTTGACCATCTTCATTTTCTTATTCATGGCGGCACGGTGGCGAAGCACAGCAATGCCAAGTTTTGCAGCACGTAGCTACGGCGCGACTGCCTTTTCGTGATACAGGGTCCCTCATGAGGGACCCTGGTGATACGGACTTCGAAATTACGGCAGACTTAAATAGCTTCGTTGTTAAAAAAATATAGGCTCTAGGAAATAGGCCATGTACAGAGTTGTGTATAGCTGATGTTATATCATAGCACCGGTGGCATCATGCCGGTGTTGGATATGTGGTTATGTACAAAATGAAGAAAGAAAGAAAAAAGAGAGAAAACAGCACAGCGTAACTAATACACGCAGTTGGTTGTGTGTGAGCATACATATATGAGGGCACATAAGCGCAACAACGTTCGAAACACCGTGGAGGGACTTCGAACGTTGCCGCAGTGCCGTGGAAAAAACACCGTGGAGGTGTTTCCACGGCACTGCGACTGGAAGAGCACTAGCGGTTTCACACTGCGATATCAGCTTTAAAAATACCAAATGGAAGGGGGAGGAGAGCATAGTCATATCTGCCGGCTATGTTCCGGTCAAGGCGCGTTCGAGCGAGCTGACGCGCGTTGACCTCCGACGTGCGAGACAGGCGACATCTGAGGTGCATTTAGGCGCTCGTTCTTCCTGCAACATTCTCGCATGCGAACGCGGCCTGATAAAGCGATCGAGCTTAGAAAGGGGAAATTCCCTCGGCATCTCTGTCAAACTATTCGTAGGGACGTTATCTACAGATAACGTCCCTACGTGGATGCCTGTTCTGGGAGTTTTGTTTGTGTAGAAAAGGTGTATCATAGTCCTCGCTGCATTAGTCACAGCACTGCGGTATGATTGATTCGTGAAAGGATTGCATGGGCGCCGTCGAGTTGACTGTGAGCTAGTTACACTTTCGTCTTAGCGCACTTGAATGGTGTTTGTTTTTTACGCGTTGAAATACCGGTGTTAGGCAGTGTTGCTGCTGTTCTAGAAGCGCCAACATCGCTGTTGCCGAAAAATTTTTATTTTCTATTTTAGAAATCATAGATGTCGCAGAACTGTAGGCAAGAGGGTGTTTTAACAAATCAAGAGGGTGTTTTAGCAGTGGAGGATTACCGCACGGTAAGCACGCTTACACGGTTCCCTCGCTGGCTGCGCGGGATTATTTTAGTGTGAAATACTTTTATCGGGCGCGTTAATGTACCCGCATATCTATTAGCGCAGATATTTCCGAGTGATATCGCCAAGTGTGGACTGCGACATCACGGAGTTACCGTACCGATAGCACGGTGAATCGTCGCTGCTAAATAACCCTAATCTGTCCTCGACAAAGGGATTCCACCCAGCAGCAGCATTGCATTCAGGCGCCGTACTTCACAATTTGGCCTCTAACAGGTAAGTTCCTTCACGAAGGGGCATGCATTCTTTTCAGACCCCGCAACAAGTCTAAAATCTGTTGCGATGTTAAAGAGTTGCACCGTGCTTCTGAAAGGGTACTTTACTTGCATATCAGCTTTTGAAATATACAGCAGCCGTGATGAATGCTCGCACCAACCTGAGTCATTATCACATCTTTTTTTCTTCTTTCAGTAGGTTTAGATGGCTTCCATTGTTCACAGAAGCTATCGCTGTGGAAACAAAACGGCGTTGGGGAAGGGTGGCCATCTAGACATCGTGCGACGCTGAGCTCAAGTATGTGTTTTCATCATTCGTTGTCTACATACGATAAGTATACGCCGAACAAGGACAAAGCCTTACATGAGAGGCTCACTTTTGTGTGCTCGATAAGAATTCTTTGTACATGCAACTCCACATCATCAAAGAATATATTGTTTCGTTACCGAAAGGCTATAGCAATGACTGCACAGGGCCGTTACGCGGACATGCTGAATGCTTCGTATTTGCGGTACCTCACCACGTGTTAATTTGAAGAGCGTGACAGAAAAGTGAGACGACAAATTACGGTACATTTCAGTTTCTGTTGCACATATCTAGTAGCTTAACGCCATCGTGAGTGTTTTGCATCCGAATTCGTAGTTCCCAATGATGTGACTCGTTCTAAAACCATATCTTGTGTTGCTTTGCTTGCCGCTACGAAAACTGCCTTCATAATGCCGGTTATGCGCTTGCTTTGCCATGATATCAGACGAAGAAAGAAAGAGTGGAGCCGAGAGAGGAACAACCTGATGGTATGCCTTGGATGAGGCCAACGAAAGGGGAAGGGGTGCTGCTGTCTGCTGTCTTGCCCTCCCTTTAGACGGCAGTGAACAGCCCACTGGTTTCCCTGGCACAAACACAGAGAATCGCTTTCCAGGCAGGAAACGAATCAGTATTCCATTGTGCGATACTTTTCAGAATGAAATTCCACAAGGTTTTGGGTCATGCTTGTATGCTTTTTAAGTATTTCAAGAATGTTTTGCTTATGGAAGACAGCACCACAACCTGAATATTACGCAATATATAGACGAATGCCGTGGGTTACTTATGAACATGTGGTGTTCCCTATGCAATACCTAGACCTGTACACGGAGTGACGATGACTCTTGCCCCGTCACGGTGGTCTAGTGGTTAATGGCACTCGGCTGCAGATCCGAAGGTCGCGGGATCAAATCCCGACCGCGGCTGCATTTCGATGGAGGCGAAATGTTGAGGCCCGTGTACTGTGCGACGTCAGTGCACGTTAAAGAACCCAAGGTGGTCGAAACTTCCAAAGACCTCCACTACGGCGTCTCTCATAATCAGAGCTGGTTTTGGGACGTTAAACCCCACAAACAATCAACGATGATTCTTTTAACAGCTTGAAGAAATTTGATAACCATGGGAGCCACAATAATCGCGGAAACGTATGTTTCTCATCTGTATTTATTAAAATACGCAGAAGAATCCGGTAGTCCCGTAGGCTGATAGTGACAGACTCACTGCGTCATCCCCTTCCTTTTTATTCGTCGCCCTTCGTTTTTCTTCTTCTTGTTCATGTTCTTTCTTGCACATTCCCTCGTCATAGTCTTCTTGCTTTCCCTCTTCTTCTTCTTCTCCTCTGTAAGTTGGCGCATACTCAACACAAGGAATTGACCAAGACTGTTTCGACTTAAAGAGTACTCTTATATGTGCGGTTTGGCGAAGCACAAAAGCTGAAAATTTTGGTAAAATTCTTTTGGTCTCAGTTAGAAATTTCATTATTGCTAAATAGACATCCCTGTGACTGCACCCCCAAGTGGACCCTCCAAACGAAAGAATAGTCATTTCAGTAAATTCCAGTCCTAGCTGGTGAATAATTGGTTCGAGAATTTTCTTTTGCTGGATTTTGAAGCGGCGACAGGATGTAAAGCAGTGGTGAATCGTTTCCTCCTCATTACACAAGGGGCACAGTGAGGAAGCAACCAGACCGGACCTGTGCAAATAAAAATTTAGGGAAGGGATTCGGCAACGTAGTTGCTTTGTCGGCGTCTTGTTCCCCTTCTTCATCTTGTCTGTGTTCTTGTTCTTCTTATTCGTTCCTCTTCTGGTTTTGGGAACTAAAACACCAGGAATCAATCAGTCTTTCTCTTCTTAGTCACCGTCTCTTCTTTGTTGTTCTTTTTGCTCTTGTTCACCTGACAACTTGTAGCTGCCGCCCACTGTGGAGAAGAATTGGGTGCTAAAATAATTTAAAATTTAGGAATTCTTCTTCTCTTTTTCTTCGTACTACTCTTTCGCTTTTTCCTCTTCTTCGTCGTCTGCTTTATCGACATCGCCTTCTGCTTCTTCGACATGACTGTCTTCCTTCTCGTCATCTTCAGCTTCCCTCAACGATTCTCACATCACTTCTACTAAGTGTGGCTCGACTCCGCACAGGCATGGGCATATTTATTCCTTAATTATTATCAGTAGCTCTTACTGACACCGACGGCGGAGGACATCATCGCCGTCAAATTCGGATGTTGTAGCGAGCCTTTAAGAGTAAAAAGTTCGCTAACTGCCTCGTTCAGATTTGGGCGCGCGTTTCGTCCCAAGTGGGGACAGTCGGCCGGGCTTAGCTAACAGGGGCAACTGGTATAGGACAACACTCGGAAAGTCGAAGGAGGCTTTGACATGACATGTCTGTGACGAGGGAGGGTGCAACAAAGAACATGAACAAGAAGAATAAATCCGAAGGGCGACAAATAAAAAAGAAGGGAATGACCCCGGACAAGGACGAATATTGCGGCAGCTAGGAAGCTTTCATTTCTGAGAAACCCGTATAGATTTCCTTGTAGCCTTGTGCTATGAAACGGGTGGGTGCTAATTTTCCCTTTCATAAGTGGAATCCGCGCTTGATCTGTAGCTACGATGGGACACTGGAGCGTCTGAAGCTACGTAGCCGTAGCTGTACGCCTAGTGTGATAGAATGCCGCTGCTGTTATGCGGTTGGTGACACTGTTCGTGCTGACAATGAGCTGTTGTGACAGGTCTCTTTATATTAGGCAGGTATCAGGTATCAGACAGGCAAGTTTAGGTAAACCATTCGTCGCATAATAGAAATGACGGACACCTGGGGCCGTGCAAATGTGGTATGCGATGCCTGCCATTACGTAGCTGCACCCGCGAATCGTCCTGAGTTACGAAGGCTCTACAGGTCATTTGCCTGAGGTAGTGACGCACAACGAGGGTGGAAGAGCTGACTCCCCCAACGACATATAGGAGGGTCTTCCAGGCTAGATGGTCTAGCATCGCTGGACAGGGCCTTTCTTCATCGTTGCCTGTGTCTTCGCGCTGTTTCCTCTCCAATGGTCCCCTTAAGAACAGCTGAGTTACATGTGGCCGAAGACGGAGGCTTTTACAGTGTAAGCTGCTATGGGCTCTCTACAATGCCGGCTACTGGAATGAATCCAAAATTGCTCACTCTGTATGAAATAATATTTGCACTTTGGTGTATTTACATTTAAATCAGTATCATACATGAATTCATAAAATATTGCTAACTGACACGCATGTTCCGTTAGATCCATATATCATACCAATGGGAACATATTTTCCACTTTGCTCTGATTAAACTTGCAGTAGCTTTTAGCTTCCACACAGTCAGCGCAGGAGCATATTTTCGCCACTTAGGTAGCACCCGATGCGGAAGCGTGCCACCACGTATTTTATAGCAAGCCGCGGACATGGAACAGGCTGTGTATTCAGGCGCTAGACACAATGTGCTTAGTAGGCACAACAGCTTTGTGCCACTGCACTACTGACAGGCTCCCGAGAGGATCCTATAGCTTGCGTCGTGAATTCGCACACCGCCACCAACTTGCTGGGTATGGGCAATCCATCTGGCTGCCGCGTCAGTATGACGGCCGAAGGCTATCACAACGCCCCAAGCGCGTGCGCCATCTCTACGGGCAGGTGAGCCGGTTGAGCCAGTTTCTCGACATCTCGGCCGAGGCGCTCGCTTCTTGTGCTGTTGACATTAGCAGAAAAATCAGCTGCAATTTGTTCCTGAAAGGATATAATTGCATGACGCGACATCAAATGTGTACGTGTTTATGAAACGCAGAGTGCAGCTATCGTCCATGCGATCCCTTGATCGTCCGGATGGTCGGTACAACAGGCTTCTGGGAATTGACCTCTGTGTCATTCAAAAGAAATATGCACAGACAGTGATCGTCCGGATCACGATAGAGCCGGATCAAGCCGAATCACGATAGAAGGGGGGGGGGGGGGGGGTCCAGCGCGGTTATGGCGGTAGGTGAGCTACGCCTACACACACCGATGATCGGTGGCGGCTAGCGTAGGCGCTAGTGGGTGTGCAGACGCAGAAGGTTTACATGTTTTAGCATTGTTTATTCAAAACAAGCAAGCATATACTGCGAGAAGATGTCGCGTTATTGGCGAATGCATCGACGATTTCGAGTGAGCACGTACGGCGCTCCAGTGAATGTGGGTTGACTCACCCCGCCTCTTACTCGTTCGCGCCATACATCCGTGACACTCGTATGCGGCAACTCAGACGGCGGCGCGTAGCCGCGCCGCACCACCGATCGCTTACAAACTCGCACCATCTCTTTAGGGCTTTATCCGGAAGATTCTTTTGGCAAGCGTCAGCAAAAGTGCAACTGATGACAACATGTCTGCACTGTAGCCGAGCACGCGGTGCTATCTTTGCAAAAAATGGCGGATTCATTTTTGCCGTAGCGATAAGAGCTCACGCCTCCAACATGAAAAAGAAATAGGTAGTTTCGCCGTTGTATTTTTCTGGTCACTGGTCCAGTTAGCATTACGTTCTCGAGTTCGTTAAATGACTGAATCTATTTATTCTATTATATTCGTTATATTCAGGGTAAAACAGTAAATGCGTTCCTCGGTAGGCCAGATCATTTTTCCAACTGCTGACAGAAGTCGCTGCAAGTTGCAGTTTGCTAGTCTTTTCACTCGCGAAATTGCTTACGTTGCTTAGGCGAGGAGCTGCTCAAGTGGAACTCCTTTCGCACTTATCTCGCGTGCATTGTTTATTGTGGAATTAAACGCCTCTCCAAAGAGCTTTACCTACACAGACATGCACCCGGGAAAGCTTACACTGTCACATGTAGCGAAGTATTCGCGTCTCGAACAGCGCACTGCGCCGCAGGCAACGTCGAACGGGCAGTCCTCTTAAAAAAATGGGGTGATGACGCCATGGAAGACGCACATGCTTAGTTCCAGCAATGATGGTACACTGCCAGATCTTATCGCACTGTTGACGCCACCATGACCGCGCCTGCTATCTCAATGTGCGCGTCATTCCTTGTGTCTAGGTGCAAATATTGTTTTCATGCCTGTCGCTATCGCGGTGGCGACAGTCGGCTCACTTTTTTAACGGTGGCCTCCGCTGTTGCGATAAAGGGTCGGGCGACAGTCGCAGATTAAAGCGCCACAAATAAGTTCCTAGTCACGTGCATGTGTGTCCCTCGGTATTCGAGATCTCCTGTCTTTTGCGGGGACACGTGCTGGGTGCCATCATCACTTTCGGGGAACCCGTGAGCGGCTCCAGCGTTGCATTGCTCTCACGATCGCAAGCGAGGCATCCAGGGTAAGAACTGATCACGCTCGCTTCTTCTGTGCTGTATCACATGCTTGCAATTAGCGTACGCGAATCATTGAAAGGGCAAGAACGGACTAAAGTGTTAAAAACTTAAATATTTCTGGGTCTTTTTACATCCCATAACCCCGT
>JABSTT010002226.1:0-48573 GCA_013339685.2 Hyalomma asiaticum | reverse complement strand
CCATGGCCTTATGGTCGGTGAAATGGCAACTGCAGTACTTCACTTCTTTAATGGTGTTGTGAGAATGAAATGCTAAAAAGTGGATGCAGAGCTTCCGGCGAGACGGCATATAGGCTCTGCTGTATCCGCATGGCCTCCGAGATGGCGGGCGCGCTCGCCGTCTCGGAGGCCATGGTAGTACAGACATTGCTTGATATGTCTTTCGCTAGATGGACATATTTGTCCATTTTTTGAGCTGTTATTTTTCGCTCACGGGCGATTTTTCGCTCACAAGAGACGCTTGGAGACGCCGACACCGACGGCGGTATTTCTGCGGAATGAATGCGCGGAAGTAACTGGGGCCACACGGCTTCACAGCGGAACTTTGTAGAACACCTAAACATGTGATTGCACCGTTACTAGTCGAAGTGTACAATGAGGCATTCTAATTGGGCATTTTGGTACCTATGTTTTCAACTCACACACAATTCTGATCCCAAGATCACAGGACACGACTGTACTTCGCAGTACGTCAGGATACCGCTCCATTTGTTTAACGAACTGCGATTCAAAACACTAACGAGAATATTTGACAAACGCATGGAGAGTGTAATTACAGAGCTGGTGGGACCACATTAGACGTGCGGCATCAAAGGTCTTCAGTAACGTAGGCACAGTACGCAGCCTACCAGACTGCTATTACCTCATGGGAAGCCCGGTGGCAATTCTTCATATTGATTGGGAAAAGGCGTTTAACAAAGTCACTCATAAAATAGTTATCTGTACTTTAGGTCATGTGAACGTAGGAAGCGAATGAGAGACGGTGTGGTTATGGCATATCGGGAACGCGCCTACCAATCTGCGGAGATCTGTGCGCCAGGGGGGCCCGTTATCACCACTGTTGTTTTGTTTCTATATGGAGTCCTTTTGCCTCAGCGTTATAAACAGTGATGGAATGCGGGGAATGCGCAGATGATGTTGCAGTTCTTGTAGAGACAGCGAGAGCATTACACACGTGGGTGGAAAAGGTTAATATTGTACCGCAGGTGGAGGTGCAGTGAATCAGGGGTAGTGCATGGGGTTTTAGCATGGCGACCAGCCTAGGAGACCGAACATGCTCGCTTATGTCAATTTTAATAAAGCGACGGTGAAATACCTTCGAGCAGCCTTGCAACATCACAACGACAGTAAATTGTGCTGGCGAGAGCACGCTGCCTAATTTCGCGATAGGAGGAGCAAATGGAACGGGTGGAATAGTTCCATATACTCTAGAGCGGTTTGCAACTCGTTTCTAATAAGCAAAACTTGGTATGTGTTGCACGTTCTGCATTGTTCGAGAGTGAGCGTTCGGGAGCCTCACCGTGTCCCTACAGTTTTCGTGTGGGAATCCATATGGCAAAGAACAAGCCGAACTAACTTATTCTTGCGAGTGTGACATGGAGGATTAGGATCAGGGCATCCCTTCTTGCGCCAAATTGTCAACCGCTAATTTTCCTTACGGCATGGGCAGGATTTTTTTTTCTGCGCACAGTTTGGCATCTTACTCTTAGCAAACATTTATCTATCATTGTTGGGTCGACGAAATGTTTGCCCGGAAAGTATACATGGATTCCTTGAAGTAGCAGTTTTAGCCTGCAATATTTTCTCCCTTGGTTTCTCATTTGATTATCTATCCACTGTGACACGGAATAAAATATACAAATGACTTTGTGACGTCGCGCTTCCTGTACACGAAAATGTACATCGTGGAACGAGTAATGCGTTATACGGTGCTATCAAAAAGAACACCAAGATCATTGATCTCACAAACCTTACACAACGTCACAGAATTGACAGAATATAAAAATGGCACACTAGATGTTTTTCGAGTGAAACTCATTACCTTGCTTTATGAAATATTTAGAGAGAGGTTATTGCTCCTGCACCATTCATAGAAAGAACACAAATCCGATTGTAGCAAGCGACAATCTATAACTGAATGAATTTCCTTAAATACCTTTATGTGATCGGCATACAAAAGGACAGAAGAATTCCGAATGACAGAAGAAACATCATTAACATAAATTAAAAAGAGGACTGGGCCCAGTACGGTACCTTGAGGAACCCCTCTAGTAGCTTTGTAGGAAAGGGATGTTTGGCCATTTACGGCAACATACCATGATCTATCCAGAAGATAGCTATGTAGTAGATTCACAATTCAAGAATCAACATCAAAGTGCGCAAGTTTATCCAGAAGCAGCGAATGGCTGACAACGTCAAAAGCTTTGCTAAGGTCACCGTAAACAGCGTCTACCTGTCCTCTCTGCGATAAAGGCGTGGAGACTTGCATCATGAAACTGGCAAGATTAGTGACAGTTGAGCGGCGAGTGAGAAACCCATGCTGATTCGCAATCAATGAATTTCTTATATCAAAAGACAATATTTTGTGAAGAGCAAGCTCAAAGAATTTTGATGCAGCACAAAGAAGGGAAATATGGCGGTAGTTCGAGACGTCACTTTTACAGCCAGACTTAAATACTGGGAAAACACAGGCAGTTCTCCACATGCTAGGAAAAGTTGAAGCATGCAGACACTTATTAAATATGGACGTACGTCAATACTGGTACAAGTATACTGCCATACGCTTTTAGTATGGCGAAGAGGATGCCATCTGGGCCAGCTGAAAAGGTTGGTTTCAAGCGCTTAAGGCATTCTGAAATTGAATCCTCATCTAGCGACACGGTATCAGCTGTGCCAACTGCCTTGACCCGTCCACCGTTACTATCTACAGAGGCTGGTGACCTATAAACAGATGAGAAATACATGGCAAAACAGTCAGCGATGGCTTGAATTTCTACTCCATTTAGGTCTAGTATCCTGAAGGACTCGCCACTTTTGCTCGACCGTTTGCGCACATACTTTCAAAACTCAGCTGGCCTGTCAGACACGCTTTTTTCTAAAGATGAAATATATACACTGTGATCCCGTTTATATAGGTGTTTACAAAGAGTACGAAAAGGACAAAATTCTTCCTTCAAATGAGCTGATGGGGAAAATTTATTCTTCCTGTGTGCGCGGTCTTTATGTTTTAGTGCACTTATAAGTTCTGATGAGAACCAGGAGGGATATTTACAACCTTTAGGTGTATAATGGGGAATGAACTTGCACATGCTGGTCAAGATAAGTTCCGTAAACTGATCGACTTGATCATCAACATTGGGTTTGTCAGTTACCAGTGACCAATATGTGGAGGACAAGTCATGGTACAAGCCAACGTAGTCACCTCGCTTATGGTGCTCCGTAGCATATGGAAGTATAGGATGGCCGTGCGGGCCCGCCGATGTGGATGCCTGACCGGCCAGACGTCAGAGAAATTGTAGCCCGTGTTTTTGAACAGAAACTTAATCAAGTTGTGCCAGATTGGTTATCGTGTGTAGAAGTGCCCTGATACATGAGACATTTTGATAACGTCCATGGCAGTCCAGCACGGGCAAATGCTTCTAACGTGCTCGCATATTTTCTGTAAATAGTTTTGTTTGTTTGTGCTAGGTAAAAACAGGCAACAAAGAAAAAAAGCCGATAGCTACGTGGTAGAGAACCGCAAGCCTTTCGTCATGGAGCAGGGGGCGGTGAATTCGGTTCCCAGAGCACCCAAAGAAAGTTTTCTGCGTGTTTTTTTTTTTTTTGTTGTTGTTCGTACATCTAAATTTTACTGCGTCACTTCTGTTACAAAAATAGCATAGTTGGGTCATGGTGGACCCCGGCATAAAATAATTTCGTGTTAAAAGACACCTCCAACTGAGCCCTAGAACAGTAGCAGCCAGGCCAATTTATTCCGTTCACTGTACTGTCCGTGTTCGAAGTTTTCACCCGCGCACACTGTGCAGCTATGGCAATCACGTACGCGGACAAGAACCATGTCGTCGTTCATGCCTTTTTCTGAAGAAGAGCATGAATGGCTATAGCAGCCACATACCCGCTATGTCGTGCAGATGTTGAAAACGTGGAACAACCGAGCGAAATCATATTTTTCGCCAAGAATGCTTAGCGCTGAAAACACTCAAAGCGAACTAAACGAAAGCTCCTGTCGGACGCACTCTTTTGCGTACTCAGTGCCATTCATTCGGTAACCAGGGTATGCTCCTCCCACAAGTCGCTGCTTAATTCGGTCAAATAGTATCCCTACCGGTGTGGTCCTCTAGATGTTTTAAACTCACGATAAGTCGGCGAGTGGGATATGGACAAACCTAGAACTCGCAAAACTGGCATTCATAGATTGCGTCTGAATGATTACCGAGTTGCTTTCGAAGTTCAGTAAGCTGTTACTGTGGCCTTCTTGGGGCAACATTTGTAGGCACTTATCTTTCGGCAACGGTAACAAATTCAAGTGCAGTGAAGTGTGCAAAAAAAAATAAATAAAATGTGAGCAGCCCTTTACCTTCAGTCCCCTCTTCGTGAAGATCGTCTCTAACGCCCTGGTGAGCAAGCTAGGGTCTCCACGGGAGCCTTGCATCACGTAGCTTGCACCACCAGACGGAGACCCATAATTCAGGAGCACTACACCCGCACCATCAATGAAAGCATCGACGCGATCCTTCACTGCTTCTTGGAAAAGGTCTCGTAGGTTCATGCCATCCGGGAGCACCTGCACGCACACAGGGCGACGGCGAGCAAACAGTGTCATCAGTTGAGGTCCGCGTTGCAATGTGCCATTCAGGAACAAACTAGTGCCAGGAAATGGTGCGCATAACATTTTCCCAATAGAATAGACGAGGAAGAGACGTGCAAAGAACGGTGTTGTTATCTGCGCCACATCCTGCTCGTTAGTTTCACGCTAAAATCACTACGGAGTGGTGGAATAAATTGTGTTCCTGTGCATTATGCATGCAGGAACACAGACACTACAGCGAAAAAAATACAGGTAGACAAGAAAATTTTCCCTTTGCTGTGTCGAAGTGCCCTCTCGAATTGGGCACAAAGAAAGCTAAATAGGTGCGGTAAATGTTGACCTCTGTAGTGTTGTCCTGCACGATGAAACGTGACGAGGGCGCCTTTAGGTGACTAGGCAATTCCACTGGCTCACACTACGCACCAGTTATGCGCTGGCAGTTATCCGGAATCTCGCTGAATTTGCATCACGAGAACCTTGGGCCTACTGGTGCCTCCGGAACAGTTAGAGGATCGTACCACTAGAATTATTTCGTATCTAAATCGCATTCCTCTCTCAACAACGAGGTAAAGCTGTAAGGGCTCCCCGAGTGGGACTTGGCACCATTGCACCAGTAAACATCCTGCCTGTCTTGCCAGCGAATTTGAGGATTCGTTACACGTTATTCTCCGAGTAACTTCACAGTCGCATTCAAGTCACTAGTAGCCTCTAAACCAATGGTTATTTTCCCACCTTTACACCTCAAGTTAGAGGTATTATTCTCGACATATTTGCAGGCCGTAGGCCACTGCAAGCCTGCTTACGGAGGGTGGTCACGCTTTGACACGCCGCCTTTTTCGTGAATCGCTCGCTGTGACGTGCGTGCAGTAATGTTGAGAGCGAAGGTGTGTTATGTTCAGGCATTTCGTGTATCTGGCAGTGTGCAGGTCCGCTCTGGACCGATTCCGAAGGATTTTAAAAGCGTGTGAAGGCAGAAAGTCAAAGAATTCGCTTATAATAATAATAATAATAATAATAATAATAATAATAATAATAATAATAATAATAATAATATTATTATTATTATTATTATTATTATTATTATTATTATTATTATTATTATTATTATTATTATTATTATTATTATTATTATTCGTGTTTTCGAGTTTCCGTGCAGCTCTTGATTTTAGAATTTCACGTTGAAGCATTATACACTGCACAGGCAATAGCTGTTAAACTAACCTTTGTAAACGTGAATTTCTTTGCCTGATGGCGAGCCGTTTGTTTTGTCACCACTGTTGTGTCGTCCCGCCGATGAAATGCACAATTTTTAACCGGCCTTCCTCCAGTTCTGCTTTTTATTCTAAGGTAGGCTGCCATCTTTGTTCCTGCACAAGAAAAAGAAGCAGTGGTTCCTCTGTTATACAGTGACTCAAGGCAGCTTGTTTTCAATGCCTGTACTTATGAACCTCTCCGATTTGAATAAACTTTTGGGACCAGTCCTCGAAATTGTCGTCGACCTTACTGCACAAATGCACTTCCTCCAAGTTCACCGCATTAAAATGTGCATTCAATGTGTCCTGTAGCAAAAGCAGCAATAAACCTGCTGCCATAGACAAGCCGATGTGTGCTCTGCGAACAATTATAAATAAAAAAAATGCTAGCAAAGCAGCAGGATTGCTGTATATGGTATTTTATTTAACCTTGTACACATCCCAGAGGCACAGTCGAAAGAAATTTAGCGAATCAGAAGGCGGTGAAGGTCGGGCAATCACATTTCTTGGGACATCAAATCTGTCCGCTTTTTCCCTAGCTCAGCTTCCCGCAACAAAAAAGCTGCTTATTTTTGTCAACGTTCCATATGTCAGCTACTCTGTTTCATTCAGGCTGCAGGCTATACTGTCACAAAGTGCCTTGCGTTACACTCTTTTGACACTTTAAAGCCAAAACATGCTGCTCATATGCAACAGCATTAAGCGCTACTTCTTCAACGTACATGATGTGGCAATAGCTTTCTACGACCTAATGAGCCTCAACGAGAAAGTAAATGCAATGGCATTTATAGGGGCGAGCATTCTTATGCCTCTTTAAGCAATTGCCACTTGTCGAAGAGGCTTTGACTTTAAGTACAGGCTCGTGTGGCTCATATGTCCGCATGGGCAGTAGTGCCACGCCTGTTGGGGAATATGCATTCTGGTCTTCTAAGCTTCACCGCTCCGCGTAGGTAGGTGCCCCAAGAGATCGGGTAGAATGGCTCACTTAGCTTGGCCTATGATCACCTTGGTGTGTGAGCATTATCAATACAGCACATTACTTTCTTTTTCGGAAGGGTGGGCGAGAGCATCTAAAAAAGATTGATGGATTTTTCGGGGCAACTTGCGAAACAGTGCTGCGGACAGGCACTGGTATTTGCTGCTCGATTCCGCATTTTAAAGTTGTTGCCGGTGAGGATTTTACTCCAATAATGAAGGCGTACTGTATTGTTGCACGTACTGAGCCTGGTGAAAGGCCTTTCCAGAGAAAATAAGATTCAATTGCGCGTTAAAACTGCAAAGCGAGCTAGTTGGCAGGCATGAGGACACTGGGAAGGAATAAACGGTGTAAATGAGCCGCCTCGAACACGAACGTTGGATTAGGAAAAAAATCAATATATATAATATTGCGGAACGTAAAACAAGGAAAACAACACGAGAGAATGGGAACAGTCTGACCTCAATTGCACTCGGGCGCTTGAATTCGTCCCTCGGGACGGATGGCAGATGTACGCAGGGGTGCCCTTCACTTCGGATATGGAAAGTTTTAATCAGCTCCGCTCCAATAGTCCGCTGCGGCAGGAAAGCACTATAGCGTCCTCAAAACTGGGACTACAGCCACATGCACGACATTGAGCAGCACGAAAAAAACTCTTCGACTCAGATAATGAGTGTTGTTGTGCTCGGAGACTTACTTTCGTACGTCCGTCACCTTGGTCAATATACATTTTGTCTTATGATAGCGGAGCTTCGTAAACTATGTTCTGCTTGCCAAAAAAAAAAAACGTCAGGGAATACATGTTCCACACCAACTATGTTGAAGGAGTGTTTTGTGATCCACTTCATGATCATGAGTGGGTTCTAATGGCGCAAGCGACAGGACTGGCCGAAAAGCGCCAGTTGAATGACGACGTATGACAGTGGCATTAAAACTTCAAAGCTGTCTGATCCACCTCATCCCGGTACCTGTGACAAGTGGCATAGGCAAACATGGGCTGACCGGGCTGAGCCCCTCCACTTTTGAAATTTTTTCCAGCCCTGCGCCCCACTGCCTGTCTGTGCTGGCCAGTCACATATATGAACAAAGGACCATATTCTGCGAATGTGTGCCTATGGCCATTCACGTCTGAGCGGGACGCTTAAAAACGCAGACCGCGGCTTTTTCAACTCACAATGTGGGTTGACTTGGTACGCTGTGGCTTGAAAAGTTGTGGTGTGTCTTCGGTAAACTGCGGTGGCAAGCAAGGGACACCTGCCATTTATCCGCAAGGAGTACTACGATGAGAGCCCGAAAGGGGCGCTTGTGGTCTTCGCCGCACAACAGAGCGGTAGATTCTTGACACAAACTCGGTAGCGCAAAAACACGGACGAAGCGCTACCGAGTTTGTGTCAAGAATGTACCAACTAGCCCAAACAAGAGTGTTACTGCAGAGCGGTAGACAGACTCTCCTGCACTGCGTTAGCAATAGTTATCTGCAGTGACGGAAGAATACGGCGGGACTGTATACCCGGAACGCATGTCCGGAAACATGAGTGATTTTGCTGGAGATGAAATGTTCGCGGGTCCAGGCCATTGAGCTAGCAAGCCAAGCACGAAACGACGTATGCTGCTGTTCCCTGCGAAACACGCTCCCCTGTGCTACCCGACCCTTCTTGCCCTCCGTTTCCTGTTTCTGTGGGACTCAGACGCTCTTTGCCGTTGTATGAGCGCCCGTAGGAAACATAGCGTACTCCGGTGCGTTTTTTCCCCTTCCTTTTGAACAGTGCCCGTACATGGGTAGCCCAATAGAGCATCCTTTTCGTCAACTTTCTTTATATTTATAGTCGCAATGAAAGCGCACGGCGTCTCAGCTTCTGATGGAGTTGCTGCAGGGAGAGGAAACTTCAACCAGCCTTGCCACTGGACAGTATTGCTTTGCAGTGTTATCCATAAAATGAATCACTAGGGAACAACGAGTCCACAAAAAGACCGTGCTCAGTTCATATCCGAGCGTCTACAAGGGTCAACAGCTTTGCTACCAGTAGACGGTGGTCGCGACACTCAGTCAAGAAGAGGTGGCCATATTCCTATCGTCGCTTCGACGACGATATGTCTGAATGACACAAGCGGCTCTCCGAATTCTGGGGAAGTTCATCTTCGCAGCGCCATCAAACGAGCAAGATCTCGGATGCTAGGTCCTTTTCCTCAACTGATTTGTACTTACATGATGCCTTATATCCTCTGACGATACAGTGGGTTTTTAATACGCGTGAGATGACCTGTATGGATTACATGCGAATTCTCTGATAATATTTCAATGGTCCCTTGCCATTGCTCTTATGACGTCATACGATGCCCTGATAATTTGAGCAAGCCAGGAAACATTTTATTTCTTGAATACAATATGCAGCTTTTTAACCATAACAGCAGAAATAACTGCAGTCACCGAGACGAGTCGTTGAATAATCATTAAAGGAGTCAACCTATGAAAGGTTTATTGTGCAATGGGAAAAGAAAATGACTACAAGTCACTTTGGAATAACAACTTTTTCGGCTAGTACCTGCTTGAACAAATCGAACAGAGAAGGGTGCATGGTCAAGCGAAATGTAAATGACTTCCACGAAGAGAAAAGAGCGCGACAGAACGGGTACATGATAAAGGAAAAAAATAAGAATAGCGGACAAGCGCTTCAAGTATGCACAACAAACACGCCCACATCCAGCCACTGGGCGTTAAAGTGAATTTATTAATCAGGACGCTTTATTTTGAAGGTAATAGAGTTTAGATGCATGCAATACTAAAATTTCTCGCAACTATTTCAATTATTCGCTCGATGGGACGCATAATTGGGGACGGTAATGTGGCATGTATCGAACATGGATCTCATTGAACGAGATATTACTTCGCTGTTAAGCATAAGGAAACACACTATCCTTGGAGCTGGCTTCTGTTGTCTGAAGAAGGGAGCGAAATGAGTTATTTACATCAGCCACCATGTTTCGCAAGAGCAACCTAAGCGACAGCGAAGTAAGAAAAAAAGTACAAATCCCAATGAAAGTCGGGGGGTAAATATTGCCAGGCGTTGGCAAGCGCGTAACCACCAGAACTAATTTTTTTTGAAAACGCGGTTTCTTTTAAACCTTGGTGTCTCTAAATCAACCGTTAGGCATGTAATGTTGTCAACTAAGTGTAGCAAGTAACTGTGTAAGGTTAAAACATACGACGCATTCAGTTTTCTTCTATGAGCATGAAATATTGTTTACTCTGTTTTGCCAGTGTTTAGCATAAATAAGTTTTACGAAAGTATTGGCATGCGGCTAGTAGTTGATGATCTGTGATTTGCCAATGCTGGTGCTGAAGAAAGCGCGTATATTTGCGAAATCCTCAAGTTGAAATCTTATGGAGAACGAGGCTCATACAGGAGCAACAATATTGAACTTAAACCGGAACCTTGTGCCATTCCGTGGTTTATTTCGGTAAGTTCAAAATCACATTTTTCTATCGGAATTTGCCTTCCGCATGACAAAACTAACTTTAGGACTAAATTGTCGTTAGTTCCAACAGCACCATAGGATTTTTTATCTGGCTAGGAACACGAAGTGGCCAACCTCATAAATAGCATTTTAAATATTAAAATACATTTTACCGCGTTTTCCTCCCTAATAAATGTATCAGTAATTATTTGTGAAAGTATCAGGATGGTGGTGCTTGCGAACTCGGCGAAGACACAGCCGTCTTTCTTGAGGGTCATTATGTCAAAGGAGGGCATTTTAAATGTGAAGCATTTCTCAGCGAACTTTGGTGACATTGAGCGTATCTATCTATCTATCTATCTATCTATCTATCTATCTATCTATCTATCTATCTATCTATCTATCTATCTATCTATCTATCTATCTATCTATCTAGCCGCCTACGACTTCGTGCTCTCCTGGCCGTTTCGTTAATGGAATGTATACGAAAATCGGTGTGCCGCAACGTGACTACATGGCGAACATTAATACCAGGTCACAACATGAATACCATGATATGCATGTCATGAGTGGCATGATTTACAGGCCGCGGTCTTCGCGCTCTCCTGGCCGTTTCGTAAATGGGATGTACACGAAAATTGGCATGCCACAACATGACTGCATGCCGAACACATATGACAGGTGATAACACGAAAATGACGAAATGAATGTCATGACCGGCACGATTTACATGCCACGGTCTTGGTGCTCTTGTGGCCGTTTCGTTAATGGGATGTATATAAAAATTGGTATGGTACAACATGACTGCACGAAGAACATAAATGACATGCTACATCAACATCATGACACGCATGTCATGAGCGGCATGATTTACATGCCACGGTCTCGGTGCTCTCCCGGCCGTTTCATTAAAGGGATGTATGCGAATGTTGGTATGCCACAACATGACTGCATCACGAACATAAATGACACGCCACAACATGCAAATCATGATATGCATGTCATGAGCGGCATGATTTACCTGCTACGATCTTGGTGCTCTCATAGCCGTTTCGTTAATTGAATGTACATGAAAATTGGTTGGCCTCGACATGACTGCATGACGAACATAAAGCACAAGTAATAACACGAAAGTCATGATATGTATGTTATGTGTGGCATGATTTACATGCCACGCATTTCGGTAATGGGGTGTATACGAAAACTCGTATGCCACAATATGACTCCATGACGACCATAAACGACAGGCCATAACATGAAAATGATGACATGCATGTCATGAGCGGCATGATTTACATGCCACGCGTTTCGTTAATGGGATGTACACTAAAATTTGTGTGGCACAACACGACTACATGACGAACGTAAATGACCGGTCATAAAATTACAATCATGTCATGCGAATCATGAGCGGCAAGGTTTTCATGCCACCTGCTTGGTGCTCTTTACATGTGAACAGGTGAACTTTACATGTACCGAATGCGGTATAGCGAGACAACAATGCAGGTCCATTTTACGTTCCTGATGCGTGCTTCGCATTTCCCTGATTCCCACTGCACGTGGGAGCTGCCATTTTTTAGGACGCAATAGGCTTTTTTAAGTGGTCATTAAAGTTCAGGACAGATAGATCTGAGCTGCTCGGAGTCGCACTCACAGGCGAATATCTGTTATTTCTGCAAATGTATAGAACAATTGGTGAAAGAAGCGGCTGTATAATGCAGGGAACACGTGACTTTGGGTGAGCAAAGCATAAATACGAAATGCAGATTAATATCGATAAAACGAAGTCGGTAAAATCGGCACATCATTACGCTGCAGTTTCGTCAAGGCGTAATTCGTCTCTTAGCATGCAAATAAAATTCAAGAAGGTGTTGCGGTTGCATGCCATTCACGGAAAAACGTTTATTTACGGTTGAGGTAGGCAGTCACATTTTTTTCGGTCTTCTTGGCCATCAAGAAAGGAATTATGCATCGTTCATAGGCCCCCAACGATAGCATGGCCTATTCGTCCTTCGCAGAGCCTGCGAAGTGCCTCAGTCAGCCCTTACGTAATGCGTCAGCTCGCGGAACAGCCGCACGGGTGTAGCGTCCCTACTACCGGCACCTAGGACCGTGATAGTGGGCACGGTGGAGCGGCAAGGATGCGGTCCCTCACGAATCCGATCTTGCTTTTTGTGCAGTTTGTGACCCGGTTTGGAACATGGCTACAACGTGTGGATCCAGCGCATGCCAACTACTCTTCACCGGTGTTGCTGGCGGCCCCGATCTACGTTGATATGCCCCTGCGTCATCAGCTCTTTTTTGACGGTGGCAATCCTTCCATCGTCACCTGGTCGACAACGCTGCGGGCGACTGCAGCGACGCGAGAGGATATAAAGACCACGGAATTTCTTTGTTCCTACAGTGGGCGCGGTGGAGCGGCAACGATGCGGCCGCTCACGAATCCGATCTTGCTTTTTGTGCAGGTTAGTAAACCTGCCTCTCCCTACTGTAAGCGGACCAGCAACGTCTGCCTGCTGCTCCTACCGTGCCCAAGTGTACTATTTGAATGCATGTGCGAATGTGTGCTTGTCACAAAGCTTTTACTATGTTGCGGAGATGTTGAATTAAACCCCGGCCCCGAAAATACTAACAAAGAAATACTAGATGCCATCGCTAAGCTGTCGGAAAAAGCTGATCACCGTCGTGATGAGCTAATGAAAGCTCTTGCCGACATAAACACAAAACAGGAGGTATTACACTCTAAAAATTGCAGCCGGTTTCGCAGGAGTGAAACGACCCAGCTACTCTTGAGGGCATCGTTCTGCTCTAGCAAAACGTCGGATGGAGTGAAATGTCCATACCTCTTGCGGCACGAGAGAGTAGAATGCAATTTCACTCCTGCCACACCCATGTGATGCTCGCATTCGCAGCCTCAAACATGGCGGCTGGGGTGGGAGCGGACGATTGAAGAAGACAACAGCCGCTTTGTGAAGTGTTTTTCGATAGAACTATAGCAGCGGCCTTCCTACTACTTCCACGTACAAGCTTTCGCGTATAAACGCGTGCAGTGCACGTCTAATGAACGGTGCCTTCCTCGACTACGAGCCCCAGCCGACGGGAGTCATAGCGAGCTGCCTATCCTGTGTTTTTCCCCGATCGAACGGCCGTACCCGTGCTAGTGAAACCCGCCAGCCTACACGCCTCGGATTCTTCGCTTACGTGTGCGAAATGAAGAGGAATACACTTTCAGCGACACGGTAAGCTGTTGTGACCGTCGACGGCTGGTCTCCGAAGACTCACCGGATATAACTCATACATGTTAAGAAAAAGGCTTCGCTACGACTTCGGCATCGAGCCGCATATAACGGCCATGAGCGCGTCGACGGTGAAAATACCGTGACTGCGATCCGTCCCGTTCGCAAGTCTGGTAAGTACAGCATAATACCATAAACACTTCTGATGGCACAGACTATATTTCATCTGTGTGCAGAGTAACGAAGAACGAGGAGTGCACATTTTGTGATCGCCAGCGGTTGTTCGCCGTACAGACGTGCTCGACGGACTCGAAAGGGAACGCCGTCGGAATGAAGCGGGTGGTAGCGGAGCGCCCGGGTGCCGCTTTTCTTCGCTGGCGTTGATGAAATTCAGCCGCTATTATGTTCGTACTCGCTTCCTCAGGTGCATTTTACATCGCGAACCAGCACTGCGAACTCGCGTTTGCCCGTAAAACGGAATGCCAGCTCATGATAGGAATGCGTTAATCTAAAAGACATTGTATATGTTCCGCGCGTTTAGATTAACAGATCTGTGTGGCGAGCGGCTGCCTATAAGCCAACGCTAAATATACACCTGTTCTGTGCATACTTTTTGTTTAATTACGCAGAACAGTACGTTACCACTGGCGCTACATAGCAGGTCTAGTATAGCGGTTATATATACGGGACTTCAGTGTAAGACGGTGTATCGCGTGTGTGTTGTGGGCTTTGTGCTTTGCTGTGGTTGTGTTATTGGCGTGTATGTGCGTTCGTGTCATGTTAGCCTGTATGTTCTATGTTCAGTGTGATGCAATTAAATGCCTGCTAATTGTAGCATGGTCGAAAAATGCAGTGGTTGTTTCTTTTTTCCTTTTTGTCTCTGCTACTTCCTCTGGGAGTACTAGCACCCCGCTTGGTGGGGCAGTAGAGCTCTCTTCAAAAGAGTGTTCGAATCCCGTTCGGAGGCGTCTCTCTTGGCGAGAGTACCGCTACTCTGCAATGGGGTTGATCTACTCTGAAAAAAGCAGTTAAATTTAGGACACGAAAGTACCCCCCCAAAGTGAGTGCCCAGCACTCCCTTTGTTTTTAGGGTGTAGCACAAACTGTCGCTGATTTAACGCAAAGTTTGTCGGCGGTTGAAGCTTTCGTTGAGTCATTTGACGGTTCTGCAGTGGCCAGTGATGTGCCACGTCTAATCACGGAAACTGTCAATATGCAAGGCCGCGTACTGAGTGCCCGACTTGACGATCTTGAAGACAGGTGCAGACGAGAGAACCTATTGTTCTTTTGTATACCGGACAGCCCGAATGAGACATGGGCTCAGTCTGAAGGCCATGCTTGTGATGTACTGTCCCGACACCTTGACATACACATTTCTGACCCTGAAGTTTCCCGAGCACACAGATTAGGATCTTACGCTGATAAAAAGGATCGACTAATTATCGTCAAATTTTCGTCGTGTAAAGTTAGATTCTATCCTGGCGCAGAAACATAAGTTCAAAGGAACTGGTATATCAGCTAGTGAAGATTTTTGCAGATGTACGCGAATCTCAAGGAGGAAAGTAACAGAATTTGCAAAGGCAGACGGGCAATCGTATTTGCTGCGCGTTAACAAACTGATCATGAACAAAAAAATCTTACGTTTACTGCGCAGAAAGTGACAGCGTTTGCGAAATCAATTCACCACGAGCTCAGGACAAAGCAGCCTCTGTATCTGCATGTGCTGACACTTCTAGCACATCATACTGCGCCTGTCTAGTTCCTGCGCAGGAAACGCCTCTTTTTTCTTTTCTAATGTGCGCAGCGTCCTGAATAAACGTGTCGAACTGTCTTCTGCTATTGATTCCTGCTCCGCTGACATTGCTGGCCTGACGGAGACTTGGCTTTCTGCAAAAGTTAAAAATGAAGAAATACTGGATTGTGAGAAGTGCTATAAGTTTTACCGATGCGACCGCGACTACCGGTCTGGTGGTGGTGTTCTGCTGGCGGTTGTCGATAATCTTACTTCTCATATTATTCCTGTTCTATCTTCACTTGAGCTTGTGTGTGTGCGCGTGCTCATTGATTCTCGCGAAATAATATGTTGCGCTTACTATCGGTCACCAACTGCACCATCATCCTTTTGTAATGACCTGCACGATGTCGTCAATCAGCTGTTTGTCAGATACCCTAGATCACCTTTGTTCATCCTTGGCGATTTCAACTTTCCCGAAATCGCGTGGGAAAGAGACTCGGTTACTTTAAAGCACAACTCAGCTGAAAGCAAGGATTTTTTTACTTTTTGTCACGACTTTAACTTAACCCAGCTCGTTGAATTTCCCACTCGCGTTACTCCCACTTCCGCTAGCATATTAAACCTAGTGCTTACCACTACACCTGGCCTAGCTGCACCCCTCACTCATCTACCGGGAATCAGCGACCACTGTATAATCCACTTCGCATTAAAAGCACAGGTTTCCATCAACAAAAAAACTAAAGTTATCCAAGACTATAGCAAGGCGGACTTTGATGGAGTGAACAGAGCTTTACAATCGTTTATTGACTTGTTCTTTGCTGGTTTTGAGCAGCGATCAGTTGAGCAGAACTGGTTAGAATACAAGAACAAACTGCTATCCCTAATTGATCGCTTTGTTCCTAAGAGAAAAGTTTCATCGAATCCCCGTCCTCCATGGTTTAATGACACGCTGAAACGCATGCGCAATAAAAAGAAGCGGATATTCAGACGCGCAAAGATGACAGCCAGAACAGACCATTGGTCATCCTATCAGACACTTAACCGAGAATTCTGTACTGCGCTTTTGAAAGCTAAAAAAGTATTGTTCGATGAAACTCTTCCTTCGCTGCTACGCTCTAACCATCGGAAGTTTTGGAGCATCATTAGCGGAACTAAAGAGCGGTATATCTAATTAATCCATTCTAATGTCCCAGTTGCTCTTGGCGAGTGCTGCAACGCTCTGAGTAATGTCTTTGCTGCACACTTTCATAACAGCATTCCTACGACGTTCCCGCAGTTAACAAGAGCCAATTTCTTGCCAATGGACCCTGTTGTCATTGATGCAGTTGGTGTCGAAAGACTTGTTGTCAACTTGAAAGTGTCGTCATCGGCAGGTCCAGATTGTATTTCATCAAAAACGTTGAAGTGTACTCAAGTTTATTCTTCTTTGATATTGTGAAAACTTTTTGAACAGTCATTACAGACGTCCACACTGCCATCTGACTGGAAGGCTGGGAAGGTGGTCCCTGTGCATAAATCTGGTGATGTACAGTGTCATTCACTCTTGGTGCGAACACGGCTCACCGTGGCCGCGCTCCGCGGAGCGCCAGCGCTCGTGGCGTGGCCGCGCATCGAATCTAATCTAGCGCATGCGCACAGGGGCTTCAAAGAGGGGTTTCGTTTCGCTTGAAAAGCGCGGGCCACAGGATGCTGTGCATCGCAGCAATGCGTGCACTCCCGCGCTTTTCAAGCGAAACGAAACCCCGCTTCCAAGCCCCTGTGCGCATGCGCTAGATTAGATTCGATGCGCGGCCACGCCACGAGCGCTGGCGCTCCGCGGAGCGCGGCCACGGTGAGCCGTGTTCGCACCAAGAGTGGACGACACTGTACATTCCCCCGATAACTACCGTCCGATATCATTAACATCCATTCCAGTAAAGATCTTAGAACACGTAATATACAGGCACCTCATTGAATTCCTTCAATCCAATTCCTTCTTTAGCATTTATCAGCACGGATTCCGTAAAGCAGTTTCGTGCGAAACGCAGTTCCCGTGTTTTACTAACGACTTGTTTATTAACGCAGATCTTGCATTTGATACTGACTGCATATACTTAGATTTCGCCAAAGCATTTGACTCCGTTTCACACGAACTACTCATTTTCAAACTTAACCAGCTCAATATTGACCCCAATGTACTTGCATGGATTAAAGAATTCCTTTGTAACCGTAGCCAGTACGTAACAGCTAACTATTTTTGTCCGCCTAATTCCGTTGTAACATGTGGCGTACCACAAGGGTCCGTTTTAGGCCCACTGCTTTTCTTAATTTACATTAATGATCTTCCTTCTTCTGTTTCTTCAACTGTCCGACTATTCGCAGACGACTGCGTCCTCTACCACAAAATTACCAGCCACACTGATCATCTTAACCTTCAACGTGACCTAGACAGCATATTCACATGGTGTAAGGCATGGTTCATGACACTCAATATAGCTAAATGCAAGAGCATGCGAGTTTCACGTCACACTACCATCCACTGTCCGCGTACTTATTCCCTCAATAACATTACATTACCATCTGTTGAAATTATAAATACCTTGGTGTTCACATATCCTCTAATCTTTCATAGAATCAGCTCGTAGATTGTGATTAACAACGCTAACCGCATGCTTGGTTATCTGCGTCGAAACTTTTCTTCTGCTCCATCGTCACTCAAGTTAACACTGTACAAAACAGTGGTCAGATCAAAATTAGAGTACGCATGCGCCATATGGGACCCAACTCATGCCATTCTCATTCAAACTCTCGAAGCCATTCCGAATCGCGCAGCACGCTTCATCTTATCGAATTATTCACGTCATTCCAGTGTCGCGTACATGAAGAGCACCCTGAACTTACCTGATCTTTCATTGCGCCACAAATTGTGTCGCATTAATCTTTTTCACAAAATCTATCATTGTAACAGCTCTTTGAAGGACGCCCTGTTCATCCACCTCGTTTCATATCACCAAGGATTGATCATCGCTTTAAGGTCGGCATACCATCCTGTCGCAGCAGATTGTGCAACGAATCATTTGTACCAAGAACAAGCGCTGCCTGGAACCACCGCCTCCATCGCCTGTATAACGAACCTTCAAGATTTCAAGCTCGCTGTACAAGACGCCCTGTAATTTTCTTTCCTTTTTTTGCCCTCTTAACTGCACTTATTATTATTTTTCACCACTCCTTTCTGTAATGCCTTCGGGCCCTGAGAGTACCTTGAAACAATAAATAAATAAATAAACAAATAAATAAATAAATAAATACGATCTTGCAGGCGCAGAGCGCTTATCATGCGAAGGCGCGACGGCAGATTATAACGACTTTAGAAAGCACCGCGTGCGATAACGAAAAGCGAAGCGCGAAACAAGGGCCAGCCGCACCGCGACAGCGACGAAGCAAGCGCTAGGGCTAGTCGCAGGCATCATCGCGCGCAGCAGCCAATGGTAGTCGCGCGTTTCCCCGCTTCCTCGAGGAGCGCGCGCTTAGCCCAATCGAGGCTTCGCGTCGGAGACTCGCGAAACTCGAAAGCTTCCGCGAGCTCTCACTCACAAGCGAATCGGGCTCTTACCACGCCACCACCGATCATGGAAGAAAAAAGCGCAGAAATTTCTGAACAAAACGAAAAAGGGCTCCCGTAGGTTGAATGGCGCGAAAACGGCGCTCGCTCTAAGTTGCGATGTTTCTGCGCGTGTTTTACCGGCGCAGAGGCTGTCTCGTCTCGCTATGCGTGATTTTAGGTAATTAGGTGCTGATACTTACAGAATAGGTAGTTTATTGTACACTCAGCCCAAACATGCGGTTTTCCAAATATCCCGATTGCCGCGCTTTTTCTATTTTCAAGGGCCGCGTCCCCCCCTTAAGTTCGTGGCACAGCTCCGTTAGCTTTGACGTTAGCTTGGAGCCATCAACGAAATTTCGTTACATTAGAAGTCCGCCGAAATTTGCTTTGTTAAATGGAGGCTGAATATACATGGTGTTCTGTGGGCGCGTAGTTACAGAAACTAAACTATTTAGTAACATCTGAGATTTCGTTAAATTGAAGTTCTTTACATCAAGGTTTAACTGTATACACTAAAATGCCAGCCTGTTCACAAGCACGCGAAGTTGGAGAGAGTCTTCCGCAGTTTATGAGGACAACGGCACGATCAATACATCAAGGATTTCAAAAAAGTGTTTGTTGTCGCGGCATTTTCAGCTTACGAACTGTCGCTGTCCCAGGACGGGCTTTCTGTCATTACTTCTTTATTGAATTTCATCCTCGCATGTGCACAGATAGTTAAGCTTAATTTTCAAATCAAAGAAATTGTAGCGTGCGCAAGCGACGAATCTTGGGAACGTTGGCGAGAAAATAAATGTATTTTTAGTATATAATGTTGACCTTTGTAGTCTGTGAAAGTTTTGAATGTGCGAGAGCATCGTTGTTTGAGCAGTCAGTTCACACGAAAACTGAACGTAGCAACTGAATTTGGCCACAGAGGCTCTCTGATGAGCACCAGCACAGAATTGAGTACGCCTGGCTATGGCGAATGTACAACCTCATCGGGAGACCGTCTGCGCAAATGCGTCACATTTCGCACTATTTCGTTCAGAAACTCTCTATATATATATCCATCGAACTGTCCTATCGGTCAAAAATTCCAAGCCTCCCCCCCTCCGCTCCACTCGGGAAGACGACACGTAACTAACCTGTGAGAGCTGTTCAAATTAATTCAACGAGGAGGACCTAAAGGTTTCACACGGCAAGCTAAAAACGATTTTCAGCAGTACGGGCAAAACCCGCATAAGAAATACCCTTAGAACTTGTCACGAGTTGCAGCTAAGGTTTAGGCATGAATAAGAAAGAAACGGAACTTAGACTTTCGCTATCCCTGGTTGTAGAGATGAACTTAAACAGGAAACTAACGATAATTGTACTCGTAAACTTTATTTGCAGGTGAAGGCCGCTATACGCCGATGGCGTCCTTTAAGTTTTCGCTCACATGCTCCTTCCTTAACGTCATGACATTCCCGAAACTGTTATAATGAGTTGCACTTTTAACAGTTTTATCCTGCAAAGCAGTATCATCGAAACAATTTTTCGTCATCCTTGTTTGCTTCGGTGGTGCATACCTTGATAGCGCAAGTATAGCCATGACATCTTGCATATGAACAATCGACCGTGAATGTTTACGCCATAGAGTTTCCTATACAGAAATACGACAGGGAACTCTTGCGCTGTAATCTTGAGGCTGCCATGGGAATGATGGGTATTAGATTGATTTGTCTAGTCATCGTCAGTGCGCCTTGAAACATTTTTGTCGATTAGTTCATTGCTCTTTTAGAACTCCAGTAACGCGAGTGACATTACTACACTTCTTCGTACGCAACGACGGCAGCAGCCGACAGGCCTTACTGCAAGAGAGCATCAGACTGCTGCATTTACTAACGTCGTTTGCAATGGCTGAGTACCATGCAGTCTCTTTCCGCCGGGTGTTTGTTGATGGCCACACGTGTCATTCGCGGCGGTGCTTCACCTAACTTTATAAATATTTCCGCCGTATCTCGCGAACCTTAGCGATGCGGTTTTCCATTTTTTTTATTTTGTATCGCATGCGACGTAATCTGCAAGCGTGGGGCCGCTTTCACGGTTATCATGCATTCCTTATGACAAGGCTGTTCGTATATCTAGTACTACATCATTTCAATTGCGCTATCTGATTAATTCAAAGCCGACCAAACACGCCAAGCAGGCGCAAAGTTATCGTGCATAGCAGGCGCCGAGCGGACGATAGGTAGACGCATCTGCAGACGACGCTCAAAAAGGCAGCTGAGATAAAGGCTCAGGCGCAATTTTTTCCGACGCACTTTAGCGGCACGGCTGACTGACTACACATCCCGTTTTAACGTAAAACGAACCACCCAACGCTTGGCGATACGGCGCTTCTGCTTCGGCCTTCCGCAGGATCTCGACTCATATAGTTTGTAAAAATGCAATGGAGCACTGTCACTGCACCTAAAGCATTGAACCAAAGCCCGTTTGTTATATTTAGAAGACGCACCTACCTTTTAAACAGTTGAAAACATTAGCACGTCACTGGAACTTAGACCTTTATGGACGCTGCTAAATCTGGTCGCAAGTAGAGGAGGCAACATTGCCATTACCGCATATTATTGCTAAATTACTGAGCGTTTGTATTTGTCTAACCGTGAAAAACCAACAGGTACCTGTATGTACATAATAACTGAAGACTACTCCGTTCTAGTAAAAAAAATTTGTCGTAAACGGACCCATTATTTAATGTCGCAAAGCCGTATGAAGCCAGAAGGACGAAGACTAGGCAAATCCATGTCATACGCATCTTTCCCATGCTGGCTCAACCGCCTTGCACGAAACTCCCATAGACGCTAGCGCCACATTTCCCCCTAGTATTTTGTAGGAAACTCCATGGTTTACGCCACACGCAAGCTGTCCCAGACTGCGCTCAGTTCCATTTTGTGCTTCCAAGTGGTGCTCCAGCTGAGGTGCACCGTAGTGCTCAGCACAACCGCTTAGCTGGTTTTGTCCTCGTGAGACCCGGAGTGAGTTTAGGGTCATGGAGTTTTGTTAAACTTCCAGAACTGCCTGTTCTGAGTGCAAAGGTGAAAAGTGTCGCGTGGTTTTTAAATATATGATGTTACTTGGCAGCAGCACTTTGTCCAATATATTGGACATTGGGACTCTACGGGGACTTTTTTGGAGAACAGAGAGTATTGCGTAGTTTAGGCAAGTGACCGAAATAAGACATCTCACAACACAAATGTACTTTTATTTGCTGCTTCCAAACCGGGAATAGAATTATTAATGGTCATGCAAATTCCAGTCACACGAGGCCTATTACATACAAGGGAAAATACGTGAAGTTCGAATGTAATAAGGGGAGAACTGCAGCGAAAAACGTATTACTCTCTGTAGAGCGCCAAAAGAGTGCCCAAGCGTAATGTCGTGTTTTTGTGGTCATTGAGACCCAATGTCCATTATATTAGACATTGTCAAATGCGCAACGCATGCAAAAAAACTACCACATTTTTTGCTCAAATATCAATTTCTTTGTGTGCTTCAACCTCTTACGAACACAAATCAATACTTAAATGCGCTTTAACACATGCAAGAATTAATAGAAATCCACTTAATTCTTAGGCGGCAGCCGTAACATTTGTTCGTGCTCAATCCCGCCATTTTGAGTGCTCCTGAGAGGCGGGGAACATACCGACTTTGACCATATTCACTTGATGGCAGCACGGGTCCCACAAGTACCCGAGAAAACGCTTTCCGTGAGCAGTCAAGTGCTGTGAAATCCATTGTGCGCTCCGTTACAATGTCGAATACATTGGACAAATTTCCCATTGCCGGGTCTCAGGAGGTTATGCAAGGCGCTCATCGTAAAAGCTTATTGCTTTTTTCAACAGCGACACCGCACGTGACCTGTATACTGTCGAAACCAAAGCACGAAAGAAATGTGGTACTTTGATTGATTTGTGGGGTTTTACGTCCCAAAACCACCTATGATTATGATACACGCTGTAGTGGTGGGCTCCGGAAATTTCGACCACCTGGGGTTCTTTAACGTGCACTGACATCGCGCAGCACACGGGCCTCAACATTTCGCCTCCATCAAAATGCACCGCCGCGGCCGGGATCCGATCCCGCGACCTTCGTATCAGCAGCCGAGTGCCATAGCCACTAGACCACCGAGACGGGGCAAGCATGGTACTTTAAAAACAAAAAAAAAATGGTAGAAAAAGCAATTAATTGTCACAAACAATCACTCAATTTGATAACACATGAAGGCCAACGGAACCGTTATATAATACATTGATATGCTTTCCGAGACAGAAAGAAAAAAAAGAATAGACGCGTGTTGACTTACGAAACAGACACAACCTAATGATTAAGGAAGACACGATGATAGAAACATCACTGTTCGTTATGCGTATACATTGTTACGGGGAGGCTTCTCCCGAGAAATATGTGGGCGCTGGAAATCATGAAAGGCCGCGCGCAGTGTGCGGGGTGGGGGGGGGGGGGTTCAAAGATATCAGGCATAAATATGCTCTCGTAATATCAGAAAGTTTTGACGAGTTGCTCCGTTATTCCCACATAGCCACCAAACTCCAGGGCGCTTGTGTTCATGTGCTCAGAGGCACTTTGATAATTTCATAGGCGACGAGGCCATAACATCTGTGTTTTCTAAGGCACGCTTTTCGGATAGCACAGTTTCAAAGGGGCAGTCGAAAGGGGCTGGGCGTGGGGCTGGTTTATCGAGAGTGGTACGTAGGGAGCGTAACTTCAAGCGCGCATTTATATATATATATATATATATATATATATATATATATATATATATATATATATATATATATATATATATATATATATATATATATAGGGTTGCGATAGAAAGCATGGTTTTATTAACAGGAAATGAATGTTGTTGCTGTCGTAGTTCGCTCTCCAAGCTCTTCGTTCTCCTCTGCTACCTCTCCTCGAAACCACTGACTCTGTGTTTTACGTTCCCCCGCACGCAGACGAAGCTAGTAGGCCCAGTGAGGAGGAAGCAAGGAGGTAGAAACGTTTTAGGCGACCAACGTGTGTCACCTGCGTTTCGCTAGATCACCGAGCATTGCACAAAAGGCGAGCTATAGGTAATGTCGCTGAAACAATCCAGAAGAACGAATGTGCCTGAAAATTGCGACAGGAACATCGGCACATTCCACGCTTGTCCTGCGGCGTCCAGGGATGCACCAAATCACGTGTGGCGAAGGAAACCTTTTTGTGGCACTCATCGTATCGCTCTTTTGAACGACCCTGCGAGGCGAGGCCAAAGTACGCATACGGGCAATTCGACGAGCTACTTGCGCGAGACACTCAGTCTTGGATACAGAATCGTCATTGTGCATGAGAAATGACAAGAAACTATCTAGGAAGCTTCGTGGTAACCTTGCATACAGCGGTAGAATGGGTTCATGGTTCATGGTTTCGTGTTGCGCCGTATTATATGCGGATGTTATGAGAGGCGACCCGTCGTCCCAGTTTCTTATGAGGAAACGTACATGGCAATCATGTTTGTTAGAGTTCTGTCTGTCCTTTCAACGAGATCATTGGTCTGCGGATGATACGTCGAGGAGAGGTGAAACTCTGGAGTGCTCAGGCGAAGCAGCTCTTCAACGGCGTCAGCGGCGAAGTGCCAACCACGGTCGCAGATTATAATATATGGTGCGCCGTGACGAAGGACGGCTGAACGCAGCAGGAAGACGGCTACGCAAGCAGTGGTGGATGAAGGTATGCGGCGGTTTCAACGTACCGTGCAAGATGGTCCACGCAGATGATTATCCATCGGCGCTTTTTAGTAGATAGCGGGAATGGACCCATAAGATCAATGCCTACTTGCTCGAAAGGCGTACTTGGAAGTATTAATGGCCGGAGAGGCAGCAGTGGGCGGACACTTGTGGCGCTGGCACGTTTCACAACTAACGACATGGCGCTTCATTCTTTAAGACATGTTGCAGCGTGCGTACGAATCTAAAATGGCTTGACGTCAGGTCTTCATGCATGGGGCGTGGGACGTCGGAACGAAGGTTGTCGGGGACAACTAGGAGGAAACGTGCTCCACACCTAGAGTAGTTGTTCTTGTAGAGCAAGTCATTACGAATAGTGAAACGCCCAGTGCCTTCAGAAGTACGGGAAGCTGTGGTGATATCAGCGAGAGTGATGGCGAAAGTAAGTACAGGCAGGGTGAGATCGTTGTGTTGCTCACTCTGAAAGCTTGCCGCGTCAGGGAATGTGCAAGTAGTAGCCGCAATGCAGTCGTCAAAACTATCATCGCTCTCGGCAGATGCCGGAGGGATGCGGGAAAGGCAGTCCGCTTCGGCGTGACGACGGCCACTCTGTACGAGACCACGAAGTCGTATTCCTGAAGGCGCAACGTTTAGCGTCTTAAGCGACCAGATGGATCCCGCAAACCGACCAGCCAACATAAGGAATGATGGTTCGTGACTTTCTTAAATGACCTTCCGTAAAGAAGACATCAGAATTTCTGGATGGCGAACGCTGCTTCCCGGCATTCTTGCTTGGTGACCGTATAAATGCGCTCCGATTTGCTCAGACAGGGACTCGCATATGCAACATGCCCTGCATTTTTGCGGCATTCTACAAGAACAAGCGCTGCCCCTATTCCACTTTCGCTAGCATCAGTGTGGAATTCAGTGGGTCGAGATCGGTCGAAGTAACGCAAGAGCCTGAGGTGCCGATGTGTGTGTAAACTTTAGTTGCGAAAATGAAGTGTCACACTCTGGTGTACATTTGAAGGCCGTGTCCTGCCGCAGCATACATGTCAGTGGGTAAACGATGTCGGCGAATCGTGGTACAAAACGACGAAAATATGAGCAAATGCCATTGAATGAGCCAAGTTCTCGTACTGACAGCGGTGGTCTGGAGAAGCTGACTGCTTCAATTTTACGAGGAGGTGGTTTAACGCCATCTCTGTCGACTAAGCGTCCGAGAACCAATGTTTGATGTTCGCCAAAGCGACATTTCATTACGTTTAAAACAAGGCCAGCTTTTTGACGCAGTCCAGAACTAGGTTTAAGCGAGTGTTATGCTCTTCAATGGTGACGCCAAAAACCACATCATATAGGTAGCACATGCATACCTGCCACTTTAATCTACGTAATATCATATCCATGAACTTTTCAGATATGGCAGGGGCATTACAAAGACCAAAAGACATAGTATTAAATTTGTTTAGAGCATCCGGCGTAACGAAGGCAGCACATTATTTGTCTTTAGATTCCATAAGGATTTGCCAATAGCCTGACCGCAAATTAAGTGTCCAGAAATAAGATGCAGCGTGTAGGCAATCGATAACGTCGTGTATATGTGGTAGTGGATACGCATCCTATTCTCACGAACCATCTTTCTTTTGGACCAGGATTACTGGAGTGACCCATGGGCTTAGAAGATTCATGAACGACACCCTTATCCATGAATTTCTTTAGCTGTTCGGCTACAACTTTGCGCTCGGACGATGACACTTTCTAGGGCTTCTGGCGGCTTGGGTGCGCGGTGCCAGCATGTATTCTCTGACGAGCTCGAGACGATGGTTGCTGAAGTGGAGCATCTCTGTGATTAAATGCAGCAACATGTCGAGAAAGAAGCTGCATTAGCACTTGAAGTTCACATGTGGATAAATTCTTACTTATCATACTGAACATTACCTCTTCGGAATGGCCATTACTGCGACGGGGAGAAACTGGAGCAAGGCCTGCAGTTATCGTCGCTATCGGACTGCATGAAACTTCGTCGACAAGAGCGATTTTCTTGTCCCGAGGAAGGACAACTGGCGCTGCGAAACACGTCAGCGCAGACAATGTGGTGGCTCCTTTCGCCATGCACACAACAGCGCACGGGACAAGTACGCTCTTTTTCGTGCAGGTTGTGGTAAGAGGCCTAAGTACCACGTCAATACAAGCAGCAGCAGCAGTAGGCGAGTAAACACGAACGGGCGTTGTGCTACATGATGGTGATGTGACATCATCAAGCACACTAAGTGTTTCCCTGTCTTGATCGCACGAGCGCTGTTCGGAAAGCGCAGGTAGCAGCAAATTATTAACGGATATTTCTCCCCTGGCACAATCAGCGGAAGCGCCGCACTGTTTAAGAAAGTCGATACCAAGAATGAGGTCGTGCAAGCAACGAAAATGTACGACAAACTCTGGCCTAGGCGATTCTTGAAGGAGAGGCTCATCAGACAAAGTCGCACCGCTATCTACTAGAGCAACCGCTGGTATTCCATCAATTAGCACATTTGTTTTTCACCATCACAGCAGGCAGCAGTATTTCTTCGAAAGACCTTCCGGCGGCCTCAGCTCAATCTCCCGTGGATGCTAGCTTTCCGACGGTGGCGGAAGTGAACGGCGGCGAGGGAACGCAGGGTGACGGTAGCGTTTAGTCGTTCGCGCAAGGCGACGTTGAGACGCTGAAGAATCACTGCGTCTGGGGTTGTGCGGAAAGCGATCCCCTGGAAAAGAATTGGCTGTCTGCGGGTCATGGTATGTGCGGTTTCCAGGTGACGAAAACGTCGGTGGTGTTGTTCCTGACTGACGGCGATGAGGACAATATCGTACCACGTGTCCTTCGGAGCTTCGGAGCTGTAGGTCACGGGGAATTCATGGTAGACTGCACAGTCACCTAAACTAATGTTAAGTACTTGCTGGCGGAGGCCTAATCCCATCTCATTTGCCTAACTTGTCCCTGATGCTCGCTGAAACCTCTTCTATCGGTCGTTATTCGGGTTTTCATAGGACTGGTCGTGCGGCAGACGTTGCTCTGGCAGCGAGCTCACATCACAATACGCGGAGCTTGGACAATAACAATGTGGGTGCTCCCACCGCGATCGCGCGTAATAGGTAAAACCTCTTGCGCAGACATTCCAACGTCGTCTACATCAAATTCCTCTAAGCTGTGGAAGGTCATATGTGGGCCAAACAGGCAGGTGCCTGAACGTTCGACTGAGGGAGCACTCTAGCAGTTTAAGTAAATCAGACGGTGCGCACCTTAGCGTGCATTGTAGAGCCTGCGCGTGTGAACCGCATTTTAGGCGCGTTGCCGTACTTGGTAGGGGAAGCTAGAGAACATTTTGAAACTCACTTCATAAAAATAAAAGGAGATACGTGTGTGAGTGATACCTCTATATCGTTGTTTGATGCCGAGATGCAATTGTTTCGCATGCACCTGAAATAAGATAAACAAACTTGTTTTTTTTTGTTGAATGATTGCTCGGTGTTGCGCATGTGCTTTAGTATAAATAGTCACCCTTCTTCCGTCGTGAATAAATCAGTTGGTAGTGGCGCTCTGTGCGTCGCTCTCTTCCGTATGTTGATTTATCGACTTGTAAGCATAAGCCCTATTACGAATCAACTAGCCCAAAAAGAAGTTTTATCTCGTCACTGAACTTGCAATTTTATGAGTGTCTATGGAAGATATGGCGAAACAAAAGCATGAGCTTATCTCCAAACTGTAGCTTACTTTTTCAATTACACAGCTAAATGTGGTCGTGCAAGGTTTTCTGAATATTTGGTAGTAAGTGCGTATACGGGATTCTGACCCTCCAATCACCAATGTGTATTGCTCCGTTGCATCGTTTGGGTTAATTTAGAGCGATAAATAACGCGGTTTCTGTCTGCGCGGCTTCCCCTCAACACTGCCATAGACGTCATATTAGCAGCCACCAGTTCCCCCAGAGAGGCGCGCCCTCGGAGAGCACGGGAAAACAAACCGTGATGCAGGCTTTGCTTCCGAATGGCGGCACCGCGCGGTTTCTAAGTATTTTCCTTCTTTCTAGCCTTCAAGTAAACCGGATTCCTTTAGAGCGAATGCGAGTTCACTATACCTTGGAACTTTAAAATATCTTACTGGAACGTCACCGAATAGCACCATGACGGCCGGTAGTGTCGCACAGTCGATTCGAGAATGCAAGAATGCTGGGGTTTCAAACGCGCGTTATTAAATGTGCACTGAATACTTAGCCGAAACATTTCGGAATCGGCTTGTCGTGTGCATGTTGAAGCAGCGAAAATTACAACCGGGCATTTACATATTCTTTTGAAGACCCCTTAAGCCGTTAAGTCGTCGTTGCAACAACACTGTCTTTATTTATTTATTTATTTATTTATTTATTTATTTATTTATTTTATTTATTTTTATTTTACTTATATATTGCAAATGGAACCCTTACTGGTGTTTTAGCAGGATGGGACACAACACGTGAAAGTAATACACATTCACGCCACGCGAATATACGTGCACGCAGACGTTACGGTTAAAAAGACAAGAGAGCCCGAACACGGTGGTCTAGTGGCTATGGTACTCTGCTGCGGATCCGAGCGTCGCAGGATCGAATCCCGGCCGCGGCGGGGCTGCATTTCGATGGAGGCGAAATGTTGAGGCCCGTGTGCTGGGCGATGTCAGTGTACGTTAAAGAACCCCAGGTGGTCAAAATTTCCGGAGCCCTCCACTACGGCGTCTATCATAATCAGAGCTGTTTTTAGGAAGTTAAACCCCACAAATCAATCAAGTAAAAAAGACTAGAGAAACAACATATGTCGGTTTAGTTATGAAAAAAAAATCATTTATCAAATGTGCAAGTTGGAACGCAAACAACGCAGGTATCATATAGACATTCACCATGAAAATAGTAATTTGTGGTTCTGCTTTGAAAAAGGGATGAAAATTATGGCTGAAATTTTCCTTGAACGATATGGAAGCTGTGGTTATTCCGCTCTCTGACTGTTCGCAGAAGCAAACAATACTTGAGAGAGTCATTAAGAGAACGCAAAGGTGTTGTTAGCTCATCCCTTTGGCGCGTTGAATAACCAGAAGAAAATGAAATTCGTTCGGTAACATCAACGTTACAGTTCCGTTCATGACGTAAAAAATTTTACATCAAAACATAGCGAGAGCTTGTAGTTGAATCATGGAGCTGCGTCTAAAATTAATATAATTGAACTGTATGACTCTTTTTAGCGCTTTTTCTGGTTTCAGTCTACTGCAGTTTCAATATGAGACTCATACGAGATAGCGGCATAGCCTAAAATGGGCAGGACGATGCATTCGTATGCTAATTTTCTCACAGGTATGGCCATCAGATTTGACGTTCACTTTTCAGTAGAATTATTTTCTGTAAGCAATAGCTGTGAGGTAACGAACATATTTATCGCACTTCAGATTGTTTAAAATCCATAGGCAAAAATATTTATATTCGGACACCTCAGACAAAAGGACATCCTTCAATATTTCGTATAGATTCATGGTTTTTTCTTTCGAGTGATCCGCGTAAAAACAGTCGCGTCAATCCTTATACACGTCCGCCGCCGCTTAGGCCACGCAGAAGCCCCCGGAAAACCAGTGTGTAACAACCGCTGATCCGATTGTCCTCCGCATAGAGGGCACCGTCGTGCGCCTGCAGTTGAGTTTTGACGGAGATGTCCTTTCCTATCTTCCAGTTTTCTTGTCAATGGCCTCCGCCGGCGGTAGCGCCGGTGTCCACAACCGCTATCCCGCCATCCTTTAGCAATTATCTTGCTATAACTGACAATCATTTACTTTTCCATAATCAAAAGAAGAGGCGTGCAGGACACGGACACAAGGAGAGAACTACTGGAGAGAAACGTAATACACTTTTTAGATATCTCGTTGTCATTTGAGCAGAATCACGTGTGTTGGCAGTATTCCCCTAGAGCATCTAAGCCGTTGTTAAACTGTGACTCCAAGCATTCCAAAGTAGTAAAAAACGGAATAGCCTTGTCCTGCTTAAAGTCAGCCCCATCGAAGTCGTGCGTGCACCGTTTGACCATGAGCTTTAATGCGCAGGTCGAGCGCCTCTTAGATGCAGGTTACCCTAGGCTAGCCATAGCCACAGTAGCTGAGCGTCTTAAGAAGTGGATTTCGACCGGAACAAAAGCTGTAGCAGAGAGTAACATTAACAAGAAAAAGGTCGTGAGTATTCCGTATATCCACGCAGTTTCGCACAGGCTTAAGAAAGTGGGAAGTAAATATGGGATTAATGTTGTGTTTACGGCTCCCAATAAGTTAGGAAGGGTTTGTGCTGCAGTGCATAGAAGAAATGACCAGATAGAAGGTAAGAAGCGAACGGATATCTGTCCGGTTAAGCACCTAGCCAAGAACAATTTCACCGACTGTCGCATGGGTGTGGTTGATACGATTCCTTTTACCTGCGGACGTTTTTATGTAGGGCAAACTGCGCGTTGTATTAATCAAAGATTAATTGAACACACAAGGTCGCTATCAGGTGGGACGCCGTCCAATCTATCCTTGCACTGCCAGGTCTGTAGCTGCATGCCCGAGTTAGACAAAACCGAGATCCTGTACAGGCATAAGAACGAATATACGCGTTTATTGGTTGAGGCCTGGCATATCAGTATTAGTGGAAGTGCATGCGTGAGTCAGCCGTCGATTAGCTTAAACAGAGAGGAGATAGAAAGCCTTAGGAGTTGCCTAACGTGAAGACCGGCACGCGTAACCGATTGACAGGTGGCACTACCATTCCGAGCATGCGCAGATAAGCTGTGTGTCTTCCTTCTTTTTCGCCTCTGTGCTGTGCATCAGTTGTTAGTCGGCGTTTGTGTTGTTCACTGCTCTCCTTGTGTCCGTGTCCTGCACGCCTCTTCTTTTGATTGTGGACTGTTACCAACTCGCTCAACTTTCTGTCGTTTTGAGCTTCATTTACTTTTCCTACACATGTTAACACACGCCTATCCATTTTTTTTTCTTTCTTTTTTGCGATACGCCAGCCTGAATATCGGCGACCCCGTTTGTTGGTTTGCCCTCACTCTGGTGTTCCCTTCTCTTAATATTACGTGTATGCATCTCTGTTCCGTCGTAAGCTGTGTGGTTTTATTTTTCTCAAGAGATTCTCTCTTACAGTCGCAGTTAGAGATGTACAGGTACTTGGCAAGGTGAAATAAATGCCTAGTGTGGCTTTCAAGACAGCTGCACATTGACCATCCTGATCGTTGCAAGAAGCGTGCCAGCTACCGTATCGTATTTTTCTTTTACCGGAGATTTGGCACAATGCTAAAGTGGACGATAGAAGAGTTGTTCTTTTGTGGGGTTTTACGTCCCAAAACCAGTTCTGATTATGAGACGCCGTAGTGGAGGGCTCCGAAAATTTCGACCACCTGGGGTTCTTTAACGTGCACTGACATCGCACAACACACGGGCCTCAACATTTCGCCTCCATCGAAATGCAGCCGCCGCGGCCGGGATTCGATCCCGCGACCCTCGGATCAGCAGCCGAGTACCATAGCCACTAGACCACCGTGGCGGGGCAACTATAGAAGAGCGCGAACACATAAAAAAGATAGAGGTAAGACAGGGATCACAGTGAAACACGCTGCGGAGAAGACAGCGCATCTTTCCCTCTCTGCGCTGTTTTCTTTCGCCGTTGCTTGTTAGTGAACTTACACGAGTGCTTATGACCTCGGCTTCACGGAATGTGTCCAAGGAACGTTAACAAATCGAACCTTGTAGAGTGGGAAGAGACTTAATGCTATACCAGCGAAAAGTTCATCGCGGCATCGCGTCAAACATATGTACTGAAGCCCCGACACACAACCGAGCTAGGAATTGCTTCCCGAGATAGACGTGGATACGTTTGAGGGTTATTCCTGTTATTTAGGTATTGTCACTCTGAAATAAATGGCGATAATTTCCATTTACTTTCTTGGTGAGTAAACAAAAGCAACACACCGCATTTAAGTCGGAATTCTTGCATGCGAAGCTTTTGCGGGAATGCAAGTGCATGAAAAAAATCGCGGTGCACGAAATATTATTTTAAAGTACTTAGAGGCCCATTAAATGCATGATAAGAATCCCGTGGTGGCTATACTCGGTAAACGTGTCACCTATGTCGCCCGTAATGTAAAGAACCGCGACGGCGAAAAACAAGGAGCAATGACTGCTTGTATTCGGCGGCGATATTTTTGAGCCATGAGCTGCTTTAATGCAGTCTTAAATAAACTTCGCGGTTGTCCCTGTTAACACGAATGTGTGTTATGCCGGGGTCCAGCAAAAAATCAGTGACGTACTTCCGTAATGGAAGTTAATATCTGAAAAAAAAATGAACCTACATTCAGTTTGAAAACGTTGCACCCAGCGGGAATGGTCATATTCCCCCGGAATCCGACGAGAGCAGCTGGAAGCTCTACCGATACACCACCGCAACATCGGTCATATAGGGAAGAGATTTTTTCTTTTATGTTTACTACAACATTTTATATGTTTACGACAGAGAAATTTTAATTGCACTCTGTCTCACGTTTCAATATGATATCACATTTACGTGTGTGCTGCTAATCGGCCGCAGACAGCACTTATCATTTGGTTAAATATTTTAACGATTCGAGCGTCGCAAAGCCAAAGCTACCACTCAATTAGCTCTCCTGGAGTTTGGCCCTCGTTGCTTTTCTGCACCTTGCGGTGCCGGAGGCTGCTTTTGATCCCTGAAGACCCGGTTTCTTCTCGTAAAGCTGCGAAGTAATATTTTAAGTGGGAGCATTGCATTCTCGTCATTGAACTTGCAATTTTATGAGCGTCTGTGGAAGATATGGCGAAACAAAAAGTATGAGCTTATCTCCAAACTCTAGCTTAGTTTTTCAATTTTTCAGATTTAAGGGGCCGTGCAAGGTTGTCTGAATATTTTGTACTAAGTGCGTATTCGGGATTGTGAATCTCCAATGACCAATGTGCATTGCTCCGTTGGATCTCTTGGGTTAAGTTAGAGCGATAAATAGCGCGGTTTCTGTCTGCGCGCCTTCCCCTCAACACTGCCGTAGTCGTCTTGTTAGCAGCCACCAGACTTCCCAGATTGGCGCTCCCTGGGAGGGCACGGGAAAACAAACCGTGATGCCGCCTTTGCTTCGGAATGGCGGCACCGCACGGTTTCTAAGTATTTTCCTTCTTTCTAGCTTTCAAGTAAACCAGATTCCTTTAGATCGAACGCGAGCTCACTACACCTTCGAACTTAAAGGTATCTTACTGGAACGTCACCGAATAGCACCATGCCGGCCGGTAGTGTCGCATTGTCGTTTCGAGAATGCAAGAAGGCTGGGGTTTCAAACGCGCGCTATTAAATGTGCACTGAATATTTAGCCGAAATATTTCGGAGTCGGCTTGTCGTACGCATGTTGGAGCAGCGAAAATTACAACGGGGCATTTACATATTCTTTTGAAGACCCCTTAAGCCGTTAAGTCGTCGTTGCAACAACACTGTCTTTATTTATTTATTTATTTATTTGCCTATTTATTTATTTTGTTTACTTATTTATTGCAACTGGAACCCTTACTGGGGTTTTAGCAGGATGGCACACAACACGTGAAAGTAATACACCTTGACGCCACGCAAATATATGTGCATGCAGACGTTGCGGTTAAAAAGACTAGAGAAACAACATATGTGGGTTTAGTTATGAAAAAAAAATCACTTATCAAATGTGCAACTGACTGACCTTCAGTTGCACATTTGCAGACGGGCTCTTTCCCGTCCCGGGGCTTCCTCAGTAAGCTATACTCGGACGTGGACCCTGGCTGTCCCCACTGCAGTGAAACTTTTTGTTCTATGGCTCACATGCTCTGGCGATGTCCCGCTTTGCCTAACGACGTTCTCTCCAGCGAAGCTGAATGGGAGGAGGCCATCACAAGCACGGTGCTCCAAAAGCAAGCCCAGGCTATCCAGAGGGCCCACGAAAGGGCGGAGCGTCATGGCGTTCTTTCCTCCACGTGGGTGCGGCCAGCGGTTACAACGGCCTCCCGCTAGGGAGTCCTTACGTAGCTCCTCAGGATTAATTAAAGTTCATTGTCTGTCTGTCTGTCTATCAAATGTGCAAGTTGGACAACAAACAACGCAGGTATTATATAGATAGTCACGATGGAAATAACATTTTGTGGTTCTGCGAATAAGAAGGGATGAAAATTCTGGCTGAAATTTTGCTTGAAATATATAGAAGCTGTGTTTAATCCGCTCTCTGACTGTTCGCGGAAGGAAAGGATACTTGAAAGAGTCATTAAGAGAACGCAAAATGTTGTTAGCTCATGCCTTTGGTGCGTTGAATAAACAGAAGAAAACGAAATTCTTTCGGTAATATCAAAGTTATAGTGCCGCTAATTACGTTAAAAATTTTACATCAAAACCTAGTGAGAGATTCTAGTTGAATCACGGAGCTGCGTCTGAAATTACTATAAATAAACTGTATGACACTTTTTAGCTCTATTCCTTGTTTCAGCATATTCTATTTTCAATATGGGACCCATGAGACAGCAACATAGCCTAAAATGGGTAGGACGATGCATTCGTTTGCTAATTTTCTTACAGGATGGGCCTTCAGATTCAGCGTTCTCCATGAGATGTATTATTTTCCGTAAGCAATGCCTGTGACGTAAAGAACATATTTATCGCAATTCAGATTGTTTAAAATCCATAGGCAAGAATATTTATATTCGGACACCTCAGACAAAAGGACAACCTTCAATCATGCGTATAGATTCATGGCCTTTTCTTTAGAGTGATCCGCGTAAAGACAATCGTGTCAATCCTTATACACCTCCGACGCCGCTTAGTGCCACAAAGAAGCGCCCAGAAAACCAGTGTGTAACAAACGCTGATCCGATTGTCCTCCGTTTAGAGGGCACCGTCGTGCGCCTGCAGTTGAGTTTCGACGGAGATGTCTTCCAGCCTGTTCCGATTTTCTTTTCAATGGCCTCCGCCGGCGGTAGCGCCGGTGTTCCCAACCGCTATCCCGCCATCCTTCATCAATTATCTTGCTATAACTGACAATCATTTACTTTTCCTACGTATGTTATCACACGCCTGTCCATTTTTTTTTTTTCGCGACACGCCAGCCTGAATATCGGCAATTCCGTTTGTTTGTTACCCTTCACTCTGGTGTTCCCTTCTCTTAATATTCCGTGTATTCATCTCTCTTCCGTCGTAAGCTGCGTGGTTTTATTTTTCTCGAGAGATTCTCTCTTACCGTCGCAGTTGGAGATGTACAGGTACTGGCAAGGTGAAATAAATGCCTAGTGTGCCTTTCAAAACAGCTGCACATTGCCCATCCTGATTGTTGCAAGAAGCGTGCCCGCTACCGTATCGTATTTCTCTTTTACCGGAGATTTGGCACAATGCTAAAGTGGACGATAGAATAGCGCGGAAACATAAAAAAGATAGAGGTAAGACAGGGACCACAGTGAAACACGCTGCGGAGAAGACAGCCCATCTTTCCCTCTCTGCGCTGTTTTCTTTCGCCGTTGCTTGTTAGTGAACTTACACGAGTGCTTACGACCTAGGATTCACCGAACGTGTGTCGAAGAAACGTTAATAAGTCCAACCTTCTAGCGTGGGAAGAGACTAAATGCTATACCGGCGAAAAGTTCATCGCGGCATCGCGTCACACAGACGTACTGAAGCTTCGACACACGACCGAGCTAAGAATTGCTTCCCGAGAGAGACGTGGATGCGTTTGTGTGTCATTTGTGATGTTTAGCTATTGTCGTCGTTCGTTTCCGAGTGAAAATTCGCATTCACTTTCTTTTAGAGTAAACAAAAGCAACAAATCGTATTTAGAGTCGGAATTCTTGCATGCGAAGCTTTTGCGGGAATGCAAGTGCATGAAAAAAATCGCGGTGCACGAAATATTATTTTAAAGTACTTAGAGGCCCATTCAAATGCATGATAAGAATCCCGTGGTGGCTATACTCGGTAAACGTGTCACCTATGTCGCCCGTAATGTAAAGAACCGCGACGGCGAAAAACAAGGAGCAATGACTCCTTGTATTCGGCGGCGATATTTTTGAGCCATGAGCTGCTTTAATGCAGTCTTAAAGGGCCCCTAAACCACCCCTGACATTTTTTTGAACATTTCAAGTTAGCACGCGCATCAAGTTGAAAATGCCGTCACGATGAACGATGTCAAACGCGGCAGCGCTACGCGCCGCGGGCGCGCCACAAACTCGAAAAACAATCCCGTGCGCCTCTCCGGCCAGTTCCGGCATGCCAAAGTTAGCCGTGACGACATTGTGGTTTTTGCTGACGTCAAAAGAGTCCGAGCTCCGCTTATTGGTCGAAGGAGGACGTCGACTTCCGGTTAGTCTGCTAGAAAATGCACGCGCTCCCTGCCTGTTTGTTTTCCTCGTCGTGTGTCGTTCGAGTGGTGTTCGCGTGTGAATTCGTAAATGCGCTACGCTACGCAAGTGCAAGTGAGGTACAGCCGACTAGAAACTGCAGCAACTCTCAGAACACGACGAATAGCGCTAACAGAGAGCGTTGGCACAGCACCAACGAGACATTTGCGCGAACGCGGGAGCCCGGCGGAGGCAAGTCAACCGGATGCGCGTCATCGGCAATGTATATCACGTGACATTCGGAGGAGCACTCGGCGAGGAGGTGGCACTGGCAAGCGGCCGGCGGGCGCAGGAGAGAGTGAAACAAGCAAGCGCCGCGTTTTAATAATCAAACGCGTGTAACTCGGCTATTTCGGCACCGTTTCGAAAAATTCTTGCGGCTACGTGTTTCTTGCGGACACCGGTACAAAAGCAACACCACAACTAAATTTCGACCTCTTGGTGGTTTAGGGGCCCTTTAAATAAACTTCGCGGTTGTCCCTGTTAACACGAATGTGTGTTATGCCGGGGTCCAGCAAAAAATCAGTGACGTACTTCCGTAATGGAAGTTAATATCTGAAAAAAAAATGAGCCTACATTCAGTTTGAAAACGTTGCACCCAGCGGGAATGGTCATATTCCCCTGGAATCCGACGAGAGCAGCTGGAAGCTCTACCGATACACCACCGCAACATCGGTCATATAGGGAATAGATTTTGTCTTTTATGTTTACTACAACATTTTATATGTTTACGACAGAGAAATTTTAATTGCACTCTGTCTCACGTTTCAATATGATATCACATTTACGTGTGTGCTGCTAATCGGCCGCAGACAGCACTTATCATTTGGTTAAATATTTTAACGATTCGAGCGTCGCAAAGCCAAAGCTACCACTGACTTAGCTCACCTGGAGTTTGGCCCTCGTTGCTTTTCTGCACCTTGCCGTGCCGGAGGCTGCTTTTGATCTCTGAAGACCCGGTTTCTTCTCGTGAAGCTGCGAAGTAATATTTTAAGTGGGAGCATTGCATTCTCGTCATTGAACTTGCAATTTTATGAGCGTCTGTGGAAGATATGGCGAAACAAAAAGTATGAGCTTATCTCCAAACTCTAGCTTAGTTTTTCAATTTTTCAGATTTAAGGGGCCGTGCAAGGTTGTCTGAATATTTTGTACTAAGTGCGTATTCGGGATTGTGAATCTCCAATGACCAATGTGCATTGCTCCGTTGCATCTCTTGGGTTAAGTTAGAGCGATAAATAGCGCGGTTTCTGTCTGCGCGCCTTCCCCTCAACACGGCCGTAGTCGTCTTGTTAGCAGCCACCAGACTTCCCAGATTGGCGCGCCCTGGGAGGGCACGGGAAAACAAACCGTGATGCCGCCTTTGCTTCGGAATGGCGGCACCGCACGGTTTCTAAGTATTTTCCTTCTTTCTAGCTTTCAAGTAAACCGGATTCCTTTAGATCGAACGCGAGCTCACTACACCTTCGAACTTAAAGGTATCTTACTGGAACGTCACCGAATAGCACCATGCCGGCCGGTAGTGTCGCATTGTCGTTTCGAGAATGCAAGAAGGCTGGGGTTTCAAACGCGCGCTATTAAATGTGCACTGAATATTTAGCCGAAATATTTCGGAGTCGGCTTGTCGTATGCATGTTGAAGCAGCGAAAATTACAACCGGGCATTTACATATTCTTTTGAAGACCCCTTAAGCCGTTAAGTCGTCGTTGCAACAACACTGTCTTTATTTATTTATTTATTTATTTGCCTATTTATTTATTTTGTTTACTTATTTATTGCAACTGGAACCCTTCCTGGGGTTTTAGTAGGGTGGGACACAACACGTGAAAGTAATACACCTTGACGACACGCAAATATATGTGCATACAGACGTTGCGGTTAAAAAGACTATAGAGAACCAACATATGTGGGTTTAGTTATGAAAAAAAAATAATTTATCAAATGTGCAAGTTGGACAACAAACAACGCAGGTATTATATAGATAGTCACGATGAAAATAACAATTTGTGGTTCTGCCAATAAGAAGGGATGAAAATTCTGGCTGAAATTTTGCTTGAAATATATAGAAACTGTGGTTAATCCGCCTCTGACTGTTCGCGGAAGCAAAGGATACTTGAAAGAGTCATTAAGAGAACGCAAAATGTTGTTAGCTCATGCCTTTGGCGCGTTGAATAAACAGAAGCAAACGAAATTCGTTCGGTAACATCAAAGTTATAGTGCCGCTAATTACGTTAAAAATTTTACATCAAAACCTAGTGAGAGATTCTAGTTGAATCACGGAGCTGCGTCTGAAATTAATATAAATAAACTGTATGACACTTTTTAGCTCTTTTCTTTGTTTCAGCATATTCTATTTTCAATATGGGACCCATGAGACAGCAACATAGCCTAAAATGGGTAGGACGATGCATTCGTTTTCTAATTTTCTTACAGGATGGGCCATCAGATTCAGCGTTCTCCATGAGATGTATTATTTTCCGTAAGCAATGCCTGTGACGTAACGAACATATTTATCGCACTTCAGGTTGTTTAAAATCCATAGGCAAAAATATTTATATTCGGACACCTCAGACAAAAGGACAACCTTCAATCATGCGTATAGATTCATGGCCTTTTCTTTCGAGTGATCCGCGTAAAAACAGTCGTGTCAATCCTTATACACCTCCGACGCCGCTTAGTGCCACGAAGAAGCGCCCAGAAAACCAGTGTGTAACAAACGCTTATCCGATTTTCCTCCGTTTAGAGGGCACCGTCGTGCGCCTGCAGTTGAGTTTCGACGGAGATGTCTTCCACCCTGTTCCGATTTTAAGTGCGAATGCACTTCTTAAGCGACCCCGAAAACTCCGCCGGCATCCGCGCTCCTCCTCCTCCCCCCAAGCAACGGCGCGAGGAGCGGAGAGGAGCGTCAGTAGCAACGGCGCAGCGACGTCACGCCCCACGTGACTGCGCGCGCTCCGCCCTCCGCTCCGTGGATGCGCGCGCACCGCGCCGGCTCCGCATCGCTCTCTGCGCCGTGACGTCACGGCGCGTTGTGCAGCTGGTGTGCCTCTCCCCCCGTTAGGTTTGCACTCACCCTACTTCATATATAAATGTATGTGTGTGTGTAGAAATGCATCATGACAACAACACTTTAAATCATTAATTACACTTAATCATCATCATCAGTAAAAGTGCTTGGCACTTAAAAACGGCCAGACCTCCGTGGGTCGGCTGGCGCGTGCTCTCTCGCTGCCGTCTCCTTCGCTAGGCTCTGCAGTTTAGTCGCGCGCGCCCCCTCATAGCATCACCCCGTGCTTCGCACTTCCTCATACTCCCCTTCGGGGAAATGCGGGTTTTTTCTTTTCAATGGCCTCCGCCGGCGGTAGCTCCGGTGTTCCCAACCGCTGTCCCGCCATCCTTTAGCAATTATCTTGCTATAACTGACAATCATTTACTTTTCCTACGTATGTTATCACACGCCTGTCCATTTTTTTTTCTTTTTGCTCGCGATACGCCAGCCTGAATATCGGCAATTACGTTTGTTGGTTTCCCTTCACTCTGGTGTTCCCTTCTCTTAATATTGCGTGTATGCATCTCTGTTCTGTCGTAAGCTGCGTGGCTTTATTTTTCTCGCGTGATTGTCTTACCGTTGCAGTTGGAGATGTACAGGTACTGGCAAGGTCAAATGAATGCCTAGTGTCGCTTTCGAGACAGCTGCACATTGCCCATAATGATGGTTGCAAGAAGCGTGCCAGCTACCATATCTTATTTGTCTTTTAGTAAATATTTGGCACAACGCTGAAGTGACGTTAGAAGAGCGCGAACACAGAAAAAAGATAGATGTAAGAGATGGGTCACAGTGAAATATGCTACATAGAAGACAGCACATTTTCCCCTCTCTGCGCAGTTTTCTTTCGCCGTTGCATGTTTGTGATCTTGTATGAGCGCTTACGATCTAGTCTTTCACCGAATATGTCTCCAAGAAACGTTAATAAGTCGAACATTCTAGCGTGTGAAGAGACTAAATGCTGTACCGGCGACAAGTTCATCGCGGCATCGCGTCACACAGACGTACTGAAACTCCGACACACAACCGAGCTGGGAATTGCTTCCTGAGATAGACGTGGATACGTTTCTGGGTTATTGCTTTTATTTAGTATTATCGCCGTTTATTTACGAGTGACAATTTCCATTCATTTTCTTTTAGAGTAAACAAAAGCAACAAATCGCATTTAGAGTTGGAATCGTTGCATGCGAAGTTTTTGCGGGAATACAAGTGCATGAATGAAATCGCGGTGCGCGAACTGTTTATTTAAGGTACTTTACTGGCCCATTCACGTATATATTAGGAATCCCGTGGTTGCTAGTGTCGATAAACGTGTCGCCTATGCCGTCCGTAATGTAAAGAAACGTGACAGTGAAAAACAAGGAGCAATGATAGCTTGCATTCGACGGCGATATTTTTTAGCCATGAGCTGCTTTAATATGCAGTCTTAAATAAACTTCCCGGTTGTCCTTTTAACACGAATGTGTGTTATGCCGGGGTCCAGCAAGAAATCAGTGACGTACTTCCGTAATGGAAGTTAATAGCTGCAAAAAAAAAACGGCAGCGTATCTCCGTGCTTCGCTGGAAATGTCGTCGAAAGACTATAGTCTTCCACCGGCCGTACTACATGTGTCCCGGTTCATCTGCGGTTCGGCACGAGCTTCGGGCGTTTCCTGGGTACGCTAGAGACGACGGGCATCGGCACGCCGGCGCTTCTCCGCTGCAATCTGCTCGTCGGTCTTTCCCCTGCGTTGTCTGGGCATGTCATGTAGGGTGTGTTCTATGTCAACGAACGGCCATTTATGTTTTGCCTTGCGTCAGACAGCGCCCCGTCTATGTTGAATCGGCCGCATGTGGCTTGCATTGATGACATGGAGGCAGCGCCAGCGCTGCGTGAAATATGGACGCCATCTGGCCATGATATCGGGAAACGCAAGAAGCTTGCGTAGTACGCAGAGCTACGTACTGGTAGGTGGCAGCACCGTGTCGTTTAACCGAAGCGTAGGAAACGTCCGCTCCTAACAAGCACTAGGGTCTTTAGAATTAAGCATCTGTGTATTTTCTACTAAAGGAACATACCAACTACTACTTACGTGTTGATGTTGCGCCTCAGATATGCGTAATATTTCTTTTTGGTCGACTGTGTTCAGAACTATGAACGTAGCTACCAATTCAAGATGGCTGGTCGTTGAGGAAGTGGTTAACCTTTCCCAGCAGGACAGGCACACAGACACAGACAGACAGACAGACAGACCAAAATTTCTGCGTTGAAGTATCCCAAGAAAGACTATTGTCTTTAAAAATGAACGTACATTCAGGTTGGAAACATTGAACCCAGCGTTGCACTCACATTCCCCCCGGATCCGACGGCAGCAGTAGGAAGCTCTACCGATACTCCACCACAACATCGCTCATATAGGGAAGAGATGTTTACTACAGCACATTATATGTTTACTGCAGAGAAATTTTAATTGCACTCTGTCTCACCTTTTCACGTTTGAATATGCTATTACATTTCGGTGTGCGCGGCTAATCGGCCGCAGACACCATTATCATCTGGTTAAATATTTTAATGATTCGAACGCCGCAAAGCAAAAGCTACCACTCACTCAGTTCTTCACGCCTCTCCACCTCGTTGCACTTGTTGGCGTTGCGGCGGTGAAGGCTCTCCTCCAGCTCTGCCTTCTCTTCATCTTGCGATTCTGCGAAATAATATTTCAAGTGCGAGCACTGCGTTCTCGTCATTGAACTTGCAATTTTATGAGTGTCTGTGGAAGATATGGCGAAACAAAAGAAAGAGCTTATCTCCAAACTCTAGCTTAGTTTTTCAATTTTACAGATTAAAGGGGTCGTGCAAGGTTTTCTGAATATTTAGTACAAAGTGCGTATTCGCGATTCTGAACCTCCAATCACCAATTTGCATTGCTCCGTTCCATCGCGTGGGTTATCTTAGAGCGAGAAATAACGCCGTTTCTGTCTGCGCGGCTTCCCCTCAACACTGCCATAGACGTCATTTTAGCACCCACCAGGCCTCCCAGAGAGGCGCGCCCTCGGAGGGCACGGGAAAACAAACCGTGATGCAGCCTTTGCTTCCGAATGGCGGCGCCGCACGGTTTCTAAGTATTTTCCTTCTTTCTAGCTTTCAAGTAAACCGCATTCCTTTAGATCGAACGCGAGCTCACTATACCTTTAACTTTTAAAATATCTTACTGCAACGTCAACGAATAGCACCATGCCGGCCGGTAGAGTCGCATAGTCGTTTCGAGAATGCAAGAATGCTGGGGTTTCAAACGCGCGTTATTAAATTTGTACTCAATATTTCGCCGAAATATTTCGGATCGGCTTATCGTATCCATGTTGAAGCGGCCAAAATTGCAACCGGGCATTTACATATTCTTTTCACTACCCTTTAAGCCGTTAACACGTCGTTGCAACACTATATTTATTTATTTATTTATTTATTTATTATTTATTTATTTATTTATTTATTGCCACTGGAACCCTTAGTGGGTTTTAGGAGGATGGGATACAACACGCGAAATTAAGTACACCTTGACGCCACGCAAATATATGTGGATGCAGATGTGACTGTTAAAACAACACAACAGAAACAACGTGAGGGGGTTTAGATATGAAAAAAAATCATTTATCAAATGTGCAAATTGGACAACAAACGCAGGTATTATATGACAGTCAGGATGAAAATAACAATTTGTGGGTTCTGCCATTAAGAAGGGATGGAAATTCTGGCTAAAATTTTGCTTGAACGATATAGAAGCTGTAGTTAATCCGCTTTCTGACTGTTCGCGGAAGCAAGGGATACTTGAAAGAGTCATTAAGAGAACGCAAAGGTGTTGTTGGCTCATGCCTTTGGCGCGTTCAATAACAAGAAGAAAACGAAATTCGTTCTGTAACATCAACATTATAATGCCGCTCATGACGTTAAGCAATTTACACCAAAACTTAGCGAAAGATTCTAGTTGAATCACGGAGCTGCGTCTGAAATTAATATAAATGAACTGTATGACTCTTTTTAGCTCTTTTACTAGTTTCAGTATATTCCATTTTCAATATGTGACCCATGAGACAGCGCCATAGCCTAAAATTGGTAGGACGATTCATTCGTTTGCTAATTTTCTTACAGGATGGGCCTTGAGATTGAGCGTTCTCCTTGAGAAGTATTATTTTCTGTGAGCAATGCCTGTGACGTAACGAACATCTTTATCGCACTTAAGATTGTTTAAAATCCATAGGCAAGAATATTTATATTCGGACACCTGAGAAAAAAGGACATCCTTCAAGGATGCGTATGGATTCATGGTCTTTTCTTTCGAGTCGTCCACGTAAAAACAGTCTGTCAATCTTTATTCACGTCCGCCGCCGATTAGAGCACGCGGCAAGCCTCTGAAAACCATTGTTTAACAACTGCTGATCCGATTGGCCTCCCTATAGAGGGCACCGTCGTGCACCTGCAGTTGAGTTTCGACGGAGATGTCTTCTACCCTGTTCCGATTTCCTTTTCAATGGCCTCCGCCGGCGGTAGCGCCGGTGCTCCCAACCGGTGTTCCGCCATCCCTTAGCAATTATCTCGCTCTGACTGACGATGATTTTCTTTTCCTACGCATTTGATCACACGCCTGTCCATTTTTTTTCTTTTTTCTCGGGATACGCCAGCCTGAATATCGGCGATCCCGTTTCTTGGTTTGCCCTCACTGCGATGTTCCCTTCTCATAATATTACGTGTATCTATCTCTGTTGCGTTGTAAACTGCGTGGATTAATTTTTCTCGGGAGATTCTGTCTTACCGTCGCAGTCGGTGTGGCATAGTCAAATGAATGCCTAGTGTGGCTTTCAAGGCAGCTGCACATTGCCCATCATGATTGTTGCAAGAAGCGTGCCAGCTACCGTATCGTATTTGTCTTTTACCGGATATTTACCGGTCGCTTTCCCTCACGGGTTAATTGGTTTTTAGACATGGAGACCCACGGGAGTGACCATATCCCCAGTTACGTGAACATCAAAGGCCTGGCTGGATGTCATCCTTCTAACACAATCCGGAGAATTCATTGGACTGCGTTCAAGACGAACGTCGAAGACGCTTGTCGCAGCGGCCTCCCCTCAGGGCTAGAGCAAGCTATAATGAAGCGGTACAGACGGCGATGCACACACTGACATGCTCCCCGAAGCGCTCGGAAACGGACGTAGAGTTGGAACGACTCCGTACGATTCGTCGACGTACCGAGCGAAGATATAGGCGTACAAATTCCGTACACGATCTAAGTACAGCCAGAAGCATGCAAAAGAAGATACAGCATCACATAGATAAACTTGAGTCTCAACGATGGGTAAGGTTCTGCGAGTCTGTGGACCCCCGGAAACCTTTATCGCAAATATGGAGAACAGTGCGAGGTCTGCGTACGCTTCATGAGCAGCGGTTTCCGTTCAAAGTTTTAGCGCTTTACCAAGGTCAACAGGATATCGAGGTAGCTGAAGCTTTTTGCAAGAGGATTGTCCACAATGCAGCTTGCACAGGACTCCTTGCTACACAGAACAATCCACAATCACTGGCCTCACGCATGGACCTGCCCTTTACCATTGAGGAGCTGAATGCGGCCCTTGTGTTGTGCAATCGTTATTCATCACCTGGCCCAGATGGCATCTCCTACAGGATCTTATGCAACCTAGGTGAGCAGGCGCAGAAAGCTTTGTTGGAAATGTTCAATGACTCATAGCGAGACAGACATGTCCCCCAAGAATGGAAAACTAGCCGATTGGTTCCGCTCCTAAAACCTGCGAAATCGCCTATAGAGCTCTCGTTATACCGCCCAAAAGCACTAGCTAGCTGTTTAGGGAAGCTGATGGAGCGCATGATCCTCGCCAAACTGGAGTGGTTCCTAGAGCGCTACGAGGTTTATTCAAGTGCCATGGCCGGTTTTCGACGCGTTCATTGCTCTATCGACAACGTTGTTGACCTCGTAACGTACGTCCAACACCAGAAATTGAGCAGGTGATTAACCGCAGCACTATATTTGGATATAAAAGGAGGTTACGACAACGTTTCTCACGAGGCCATACTCGACGCCCTTGCGTCCGTCGGTCTTGGTGGCCGAGCATACCGCTGGATTCGTGCCTACCTACAGATGAGATCCTTCTTTGTGCGAACCGACGATGGGCCGACCTCTTAGCACTACACACACCGTGGAGTTCCTCAAGGGGGCGTCTTGACCCCCACATTATTCAATTTGGTTCTGGTTGGTCTCGTGGAACGCATACCAAGTTGTGTACAGATATCGATTTATGCTGACGACATCTGTGTTTGGACGTCAGGCGTAACACATCCTCAGATACGCGCGAGGCTCCAAAAAGCCGCGACTTCGATATCGGCATACCTTGATGAACAAGGCCTTGAAATTTCGCCTGAAATATCGGCGCTGGTCGCTCTCACGCGAAAGCGAATGACAGCCTATGCCATATCTATCAAGGGGCAAAATATTTGTTATGCTAGGATGCACAGGTTCCTGGGAGCAACCATCGATCGGGACCTCTGCTGGAGTCCCCATGTGGCCGGTCTCAAGAAGCGCCTAACGGCCACCTCACGATATTTCCACTTCCTCGAAGGGAAACGTGGGGTACGTCAGTGAACGCCATGTTGAACCTATACCGGACTCTCTTTCTCGGGTACTTGAGATACAGCTTACCGGTGCTGACTGACACCTGTGAAGGTAACCTACGAACACTCAAGAGCGTTCAGGGCCAGGCACTCAAAATCTGCCTCGGATTGCCACGCTGCACCTCAACAGCGGATACTATAGCGATGGCCAAAGACCTTCCTGCCACCACTCACATCACTTTGGAGGTGCTCAGGACACACATTCGGCACCTTGCTCGTGCTCCTGCTCACCACCTCGCCTCGCTTCCAGAAGACAGGCCCGGTGCCCGGTGCCTCTTTTTGGAAGAGGCTATCGGCATACCGCGAGTGCCTCCCAAAGAATTATACTCCTGCTGAGACACTTCCGACGCCTCCTTGGTGTTTGGCCCGTCCAACGGTCCGGCTGACAGTGCCAGGGATTCGGACGAAAGTGGAACTCTCACCGTCGGCTTTAAAGCAGCTGTCTCTGCTAATGCTGCATGAGGACTACAGGACTCATCTTCAGCTTTACACTGATGGCTAAACAGCAGCAGGCAGATCTGCAGGAGCTGTGACCTTCCCTGCGAAAGCAGTATATGTACTGTTCAAGACGCCTCATGGCACAACATCGACTGCCATGGAGCTTGAGGCACTACGCACCGCACTTTGCGTGATCGATGTGGAGCCAACACAGAATTGGGCCATCTTTAGAGATTCTAAGTTAGCTCTTCAGTGCCTTTTATCGCATGCATTTTGTTTTGCTCTAAGTGGTACACGAGGCCCGTTAGATACTTAGGACAAAACAAAATGCATGCGCTAAAAGATAAACAAGGTAACGTTATCAACAGTTTCACCGAAATAGTAAAGGTAGCAGAAGATTTCTACTCGGAACTGTACAGCTCTCAGACAGACCATACAACCTTAATAGAAATAGAACCAGAGGAGAACACCGAAATTCCATGTATAACCGCTGACGAAGTCAAAACAGCTGCCAAAGGCATGTCCCGCTGTAAAGCAGCTGGTGACGATGGTATAACATCCAACTTGATCAAAGACGGAGGAAATATTGTACTTGAAAAACTTGCATCGCTCTTCACGGAATGTACTCAAGACATGTACGTACCGCGCAGCTGGAAAAATGCTAATATAATCCTTATCCACAAGAAAGGACATAAAGGACTTAAGAATTACAGACCAATCAGCCTACTCCCAGTAATATAACAGCTATTTACAAAGGTATTTCTACAGGATAAGAGAACCCTCGACTTGAAACCAACCGAGAGAACAATGGTTTTAGAAAGGTTACTCGACAATGGACCACAGCCACGCTATCAACCTAGTAATTGAGAAGTACGCGGATATAACAAACCTCTTATATGGCGTTTATCGACTACGAGAAAGCATTTTACTCCATAGAAATACAAGCAGTTCTAGAAGCTCTACGTCGACAAGGGTCCTGGCGTATACGTGAAAACCATAAACAACATATACAGATTGCACCGCCACACTACTCCTACATGAGAGAAGCAGAGAAATCCCGATCAGGAGAGGTTGAGACAGGGAGATACAATATCCCCGATGCTCTTCACTGCATGTTAGAGGAATCTTTAAACGTCTAGACTGGGAAAAAAGGGCATTCGAATAGACGGAGATATCTAAACAATTTAAGATTTGCAGACGACATTGTGCTCTTAGCAATGATGGTGACAATTACAAAACATGATTGATGATTAAAGATGTGAGTGTGTACTATCGCTTGGCCTATCTTAAAGGGTCCCTGAAACGTTTTTTTGACATTGCGTCACTGATTAGGCAACACAATTGCGAAATCATTCACACCATAAATAAAGCGAAGCACAATGCGCTAAGGCAGCTATGGGCTTATTTCTGTCGCCTTCCTCCTTACC